>JADGMU010000478.1:0-236109 GCA_016920895.1 Vaccinium myrtillus | reverse complement strand
GAATAACAAAATGGTAATAAGATATTCAGAATTCCACACATGGGTACCATCTGCCGGCTTAAGTGGCACAACCCCAGGTTCATGCTGGTCATACGAGCAGATTCACTGGATTAAACAGTACATCGCAAAAGAATTCATCATGAAGAACGCCATAGATAGGAAAACAATACAAATTTGGCAATATCACACTATTTACTATCTACATGCAGGGAAGCTAGGGATATTTTAGTGTTGGATACCTTGAGTCCAAGTGAGCCCACATCTTTTTCGGTGCTTGATCTCCTCTGCTACAAAAGCAAACAAAACCATGGCCAACCTCCTGGTAAGAAACCTAGAATCAAGACTCAACAACGATAAAAGTAGTTGCGTATCGGGATGAATGCGGTCGAATGTGGGTTGGGCGAACACTATAACAAAAGTTTATTAGGCGGGCCAACCTGTATAGTTGTAAATTATTTAAAAATTAGTACTAATATATTTATAAGAAAATTTTGAAACTTGGGTATGGCAGTTGCTCCTTCTTTGCTCTTGCGTCCGTCCTTATGTTGTATGACATCAAACACTTCCACGACAATAAAACCAGATAAGAAAATATATCATAGATGCAGGATCAGAAAGATTCTAGTACAACTGATACACAGTAGTCGTATTACGAGATGAAGAGTATTTGCAAACATACAGATAGAATCCAAAGTAAGCAACAAATATGAAGAGATTGCTTGCCTTGATTTTAAGGGAGTCTGCTTCATTCTTGGTTCTCAATCTCCTCTACAAGTAAGAAAGTAGATGCAGTAAAGATTCTATTAGCAATTGCTAATTGAGTTACTAAGTAAGAACTCTCAAGAATTAAACAAATGTCTAAAAAAAATGGAATAACGATTTGTGACATTTGCACTGAAATTCATATCAATTAATTAAAAATTCATAATAAAAAAAACAAAAAACTTATTTGATATAAGTGTTATGTATTCAATATTGATGCAATAAATTTATATCTGAATGATATGAATTGCTATCTGGAAGTTGTAAATTTAATACTGATGTTACACATTTTTATGTGCAAATATTATGAATTCAATATAATTCAAGGATTCTTCTTGCTTTCCCCATTGGCTCTACTCATGTTTCTTTATTGGGCCCATCAGTAGCACACCTGTTTATTTTAAGTCCCGATGTGTGTATATTAAGTTGGATCCGGATCCTCTCCGATCCATGTGTTGGATTGAAAGAAACAGTCCACATCTAGACTGTCAATTGACATATTCAATGGTTTGGATTTGCTCATAAACTCTGTATGACAAGAGTTAACTCTTTCCACGAAAAGATTATAAACTGATCAAAACCATCGATTGCAAGGAAATGGACGGCCCAGATCATGACCGTCTCCTCCAATCTATGAACCAAAGACAGGACCCATTCCTATTAAGTTATGGACAAGATCTTTGATTTAGTGTTTATAAAATAGACGATGTCATATTTAAATACTCATAAACTAAACGGATCAAATATGTCTCTAGAATTAATGAGATGATATTTTTCAGAACTTCTTAATCCCTTGTAAGTTAGAATGGATCGTGATGATCAAATTGGTCCTTTAATAGGTTTAATTATTGAATGCTCCCAAACCACGTCTACATGATGCTTCGAGACAGTCAAACATTACATATTTTTTGTGGGGCCTAAAGACTGTGTTACTTCAAATATATATAAATGTGTAATGTTGGGAATAAAATCAGTTTTCTTTCGAGTTAAAAAAGTGACTCTGCTGCTCCGAGCGGACTCAATAACTACTCCTTTAATATCCTTATATCCCAACGGTGGCACTTGACGGTACACAATCAATCATTATCATATCTAGGGGGTGTTTCACTAACAAAAAAATAATTTTTTGTAAAAACTAAGACAAATTATTTTCTTACAATACATCACATAAAACCATAAAAGTCAGTTAATTTTAAAAACACCCTTAACGAAGCAGTCCAGATTCTCAAAGCCTAGGTCTTACCACCCAAAAAAGAAATCAAATAAAATCGAAGTACTACAATAAAAAAATCGAATAAAGTTTAAGAAGAATAACGAATCGAAGTTAAGAAGAATAACGAATAAAAAAATCGAATAAAATTTCCTCCAAAAACAAATTCTTTCCAAAACTTTTTTGCCTACCTAATTTTCTTTGAAAAAAAGATGTTCCGTAGATTGTTGGGTTCTTCCTAGTCCAAAATACTAAGTATAAAACTCTTTAATTCTGAGGATATCAGAGACATCCATTTGGGACGACATGATATCAGAAACATCCGTTATCTATTGTATCTATTGAACTGCAGCAACAAATTAAGCTCTTTTATTCATACACGCCGCCCTTTTATATGAGAGAGAGAGAGAGAGAGAGAGAGAGAGAGAGAAGGACGTGGGATGGATGGAACCAACAAGTGTCAGGGTGTTTCAAAGCACGTAGGATTTGTTTGTGCACACGTGGTGAAGCAGTGCTTGGTTTTTTTTTTGTTTTTGGACGGCTCAGGGTGTTTGACTATCTAGGCTAAACCTTATGCGCACCTTGACTATTCTCCTCTTCGGTGCGGCGAAAGGTAGATCATCCGCCGGGCGAAACGTAGATCATCCGCGCCGGAACTAGGAGATTTACATGGAATTTCTCTCTTGCGCCTTTTTTTTTTTTTTTGATCAGCAAAAAGAAATAATATAGATAGAGGGAAAAATACAAAAGATGCCGAAAGACAAGCCGGAAAGGGTTGGAGAGCCAACAATGGCCTCCCACGCCAAACCAAGACAATGCTAAGGCAAAAGGAAAAGAATACAACAAAGAGTTAACAAGGAATCAACTCAAAGAGATAACAGCCCAGATTGATCACAAAGCTTGAATGAGTGACTTGAATCTGAAGACAATATCACCATGGGACACCTCTCTTGAACCACGATAAGCTTTCACCCAGCAAGCCAAACTGAATTTGATTTTGTCCCCCAATTCCTCCCATTTAGGAACAACACCTTGGAAAATCAACTCATTTCTCACCTTCCACACTGACCAAATGACAGCATAGCTTGATAACTCCCATAACACTCTTTTGACCTCCTTAAATTTCCATCCCTCCACCAACAGAAAAGACTCTTAATTGAAGCTGGGACCACCCAATCAATACTCCACCACCTAATCACCTCACACCAGACTTGCCAAACCATATCGCAATGAAGAAAAAGATGGTTTACAGTTTCAGGAACTTCTCCACAAAAATGGCATAGGCTATCATTAATATCAGAGAGGATACCCAAATTGTAGAGCAACTCACCTGTTTTTACCCTCCCCAACGTAGCCAACCAGCATAAAAATTGAACTTTAGGAGGAGCAACATTTTTCCACATAGACAGTAAATCCTTACGAAGACCACTACTTTCAGCTTCCTTGCACCTGTACAAAGATTTTACAGTAAAAACATGTGCAGAGTCAGCCTCCCACCTGAAACAATCAGGCTTACTTGACTGTAACATCACAGATCTCATTAGCATCATTAGATTGTTCCACTCCTCTTGTTCCCAATCATACATCCCTCTTCTTAGATCCAAAATAACATTTGGATGGCAACCATCACCCTGAACCACCTCTGCCACTATCACCTGCTTCTAAGAACATAAGTTGAAAATTCTTGGAAAGACTGAATGCAATGTAGCACCACCAATCCAAATATCATACCAAAATCTAATGTCCCTGCCATTTCCTGCAGAAATTTTTACATTAGACAAGAACAAACCAAATAAATTAACATCTCTTTGACCCACAAGCACAATATCTTTCCATACTGTAGACATCAATCTGTTAGGAGCAGTAGAAGGGAACCAAGATAACTCATCCATCTTATACTTGCTGCAAATAACTTTTCTCCATAGAGAATTTCTTTCCATCCCAAATCTCCACCACCATTTTAATATCAAGCATTAATTCATAGTTCTCAGGTCTTTTATACCTAGCCCACCTCTCTCCTTGCTTTTGGCAATATTTCTCCAACTGACTAGATTAACTTTTCTCTTTAACTCACCACCTCCCCAGAGAAACCTACTTTGTATTTTCACCAATTCCTTTAGAACACATTCTGGCATTCTAAACAAGGACAAATAGTATATAGGTAAGTTGCCCAAGACTGATTTGATAAGGGCGATCCTTCCTCCAAAAGAGGTGTGTCTTCTCTTCCAAGATGCTAACCTCTTCTGGAATCTATCAATGACAGGTTTCCAAGTAGATTTTTTCCTAGGGTTCGCACCCAAAGGCAATCCAAGATACTTCAAGGGCAGATTCTGTGATTTACAACCGAGGCATTCAGCAAAGATATTCATTTCAGCTTGTGATAAACCCACCCCACTGACAACACTTTTGTGAAAATTAATTTTCAGCCCAGACAAGATCTCAAAAAAGGATAGAAGTTTCTTAACATTAACCAGCTCCTCCAAAGATGCATTACAGAACACAATTGTATCATCTGCAAATTGCAAATGAGACAATACTGGACCATTAGCAGCCACCGAAACTCCATTTCTCTCTTGCGCCTTAACCCCAAGAAATTGTCATTTCAATCTAGAATGCCTGAATTTATAACTCAGCACTGTTGTCACTTTAGCTACCCCTGGTTAAGGTTTTTGGTTTCTTTGCGATGTGGTTTCTTGCACCGCTTGCAGAGAAACTACTTGAAAAAATTCCACTTCTACTTGATTTCCCAGCCTTTGCGTTCGGAAAGTTTAAAGAGTTACAATTTTAATTTACTTTTCTTTATTTTTATCAAGTTAATGTTCAACTTCAGTTGCATTTTTTTTCATTCTCATCTAATGGTGATGTGTCATTTCCTAATTGGAGGTGCGTAAATACCTATGTTTATGCTACATCCATATAGAATTTAATCTCTTGCCTATATGGTACATTAATACTGTACTTGGCATACTTGTATTGAAAAACAACATATAATAAAATGGGAACACATAATATAACTAGAGAAGTGTTGATTACTTTGATTTGAGGAAAACAAAATCATCATAAGAGGGCCAAATTTAAAGGGAGCGAGAAACTTGACAATTTTTTTTTATCGACAAATAAAATATACGGAAACCATAGAAAATGTGATACTTAGATATTAGTCTCAATCCCTAGTATTGTTATAGTATTCAACCTAGTTGGCAGATAATGTCATGCTTCATTGCCGATTTTAGATAAACCCAAAAGTACCCTTTGAAACAAAGATTCCGCATTTTCTAATGTATCACATTAATAAATCATATATATCAAAATTATTTCAAAATTTTAAGTATATCTAGAAGACAAAACCAATCAATCAATACTAACTTCCACAACACTTTGTATGAAAAATATCACAAATTTATCGTAAAATTGATGTAATTATTGGACTTATACGATAAGTTACGGGAAAAGACTACAATACACACCCCTTATTTGTGTGTGTATCATATGTTGCCCTATAAAAGTTATGAATTATTATTTAAAGTTATGATTTTTTTTAAAAAGTTATGAGACGCACCAAAATGTTATGAATTATAGAAAATGTCATAAATTACATTACTGAACAGTTACAAAACATTAAAAAATATTATGATTGCCATTTAAAAGACACAATATGGACCATACGATATGTGCATATATAATACACATTTTAATGAGTGTATATTGTAGTCATTCCCTAAGTTAAAAACATCATAAAGTTGCCAAAACATTCTTGCAGAGCCAAATTATAAAGCTGATATAAATTATACTGTTTCCATCCGTTGTTTTCTAACTTCTTGAGATCGGCTTATTTACTTTTGGACCCCAAATTATGTTGATCGGGTTTCATTTTAGATCAACGTAAATAGTGCTCACATTTAGTCTTCAATGTTTTAAAATCTATATCTATCAAGTCCCAAGATTAACACCATTAACCCATACTATTAAAATGAGGGGCATTTATGTACTCATTGTATTGTATTGTACAAAATTCATTACTTTGCATCTAATGTGATCATAAATTCGCATCATCAATTTTGAATAGGTTAGATTACGATATGTTGTGAGTTTTTTTGCTCATGTTATCAATTTTTATGAGATCTCCCGAATTTTTAGACATCCGCAAAGTACTTGTATACAAAAGTTATATAACTTTAAGGTGGATTTAAGGACCATACACACCCACATACGAGTGTGCAAGTAGCAAAATAGATCGTAAAATAGATTGTAAAACAGCTTCTCAACAAGGGGAATGACTACAATACGCACTCATTAAAAGTGTGTACCATATCGGTGTGAGAGGTCTTCCTTGTGGCAGACTCTTTCTCTTCCTTGATGCCCCTTGCCTAGTATCCTTTAATCTTTGTAATTTGTTTCAAAGATTAATAAAATCTTTTGCCTTTCAAAAAAAAAAGTGTGTACTATATACGCATATTGTATTATTTATATTATGTCACCTCGTGACAACCGTAACTTTTTTTAGTGTCCAATAAATTTTATATTAAAAATTGATAACTTTCATAAATATGATTCATAACATTTTGGTTCGTTTCGTAACTTTTATACAAAAATATCATAACTTTCATACAACAGCAAATCGAAACTTTTTATTCACAAGTGGTAATGCAGTTCAAAAGAAAATAACAAATTCAAGCCATCAACTCACCAAAAGTTTGTAAGTTGTTTTCTCTTTATTTCTTGATCAGCAAAAAGTAAGCATATTGATAATTCGACAAGGGTACATCAAGGGAACAAAAAGAGGGAAAAACACCGGCAACATGTAAGTTGCTTCAAGAAATATTTGGAATACCGACAAAGGGATATCAAATTTATTCCATGCGTAATTTACAACGCAGAAAAGGAAATTTATTAATCAAACATTTGCTCAACACTTTGTAAAACTATGCTTTGATATCCTGCCTTCTTGAGTAGTTTCAAACCATCCCTTTGAACTGAGACTCGATTTCGGCCACTACGCTTTTACTCACTTGGAATGACTTTGTGAGAACTTCAGTAGGGATCAACGGCTCCGACCCAAACAAATTAGGAGGAATGATAATGAGACCGGGATTTTGGCTATTAAATGAAAAAAGAGAAACTGCAGGACCTTGGCCAACGTTACGATGAAAATGTACCAGACCCTGAGGAAACACGAACACATCGCCCTTTTGAAGTACCTTTTTGAAGAGATGATTATGCGTTGAATTGTTGGTGATGAACCCTACTTCGGTAGTGCCTTCGATAACAGTGTAGATTTCAGTAGCTCGCGGGTGTGTGTGGGGACGGATGACGCCTCCTGGCGCATAGTCAAAACGGCCCATCGCGACGCCAAGTGTATTGAGTCCGGGAAACTGCAAAACAGTTACTGGAGTTATTGCTGATCCAAAAGGGTTCGATGTGTTGCCCGCTATGTTTAACCCGCTGAAGAAGAAATCGTTTGCGTCTACGAGCTTTGGGTCTTTACAAATGAACCCATTCACTGTAACTGCCATATGCCCATATTGAACCGAAAATCATGTCAGACAATTTGAAACTCCGTAATTAGTTACAAATATATGCACAAATTACGCTAAAAAAAAGATGAATTGCAAACTGAATGAAAAGAGTATGGTACCGGGGCTGTTAAGATCTGCCACACAGAAGTCTTGAAGTGGGGTAAGACTTTGGGCAGATGCCAAAGCGATGAAACAAGTTATAGCCAAGAGCCCTATCAAAAGAACACGAGAAGCCATTGGAAAGCTTTCAAGGGAGCGGAGGAAGTACTGAAATCTACTAAAAAGAAGAGTAATTTGAGTTGTTAAAAGTATAGATAATTGGACTCCTTTTATAGATATATAGATGAGATGGGGAAGAGTGACGACTTGATTAGCTAGTCTGTCCTTGTTATGACTTATGACAGTCCTAACACCTAGTCCCCGTATGAGTTTTGATTAATTGTAATTCTTGGTAACAACGGTGTCGACAAGCTTAGTGAATCTTTATTGGACAACCGAGATTTGCGCTCGGTATCACGTGTGCAGTATCTTATTTGCACTCAAAATTTTCTCCAGGTGGGTTCCATGTACTTGTACAAGATTATCAAAAGATTTCACTACAACAACGACAGCTCGTACGCGGATAAAATACGTTATTCTAGCTTTGAGTTTAATACTAACGACTAAAAAATTTGAAGTTCGTAGTATAAGCAATGAATGATTTATTTATTTTATTTTTTTCAAGTTTTTCTATTGTTCTGTGTTTATTGCTTGTCAACATTTGTTTTTTCAACTTTTCTTTTTTGTTTGCCTTCGTCAGTTGTGGTTTGCTGCTGGTATCCCATTTTGGGCCTTTAGCATATTCCTTGCTGGCGTTTTGGCTTATTGTATCTTTTCTTCGTAATTTTTTTTGCTCAGTAAAAGAAGATTTATTAAGGGAAAACTTGAGAAGGATACATCAAGTTGAGGGAGGGGAGAGGGGAGGGGAGAGGAATCCAACAAAGGGTTGGATAAAAGTAAAAAGAAACATCAGAATGGGCAAAGCCCAAAACATCCCATGGGCTGAGCCCAAATCATCTCAAAGATCAAAACCCTAAAAGCAACCCGAACTGAATCTGACCCGTTGATCTGACCCGAACACCAAACTGAAACTGACCCGTTGAACTGAACTGTATCTTTTCTTCGTAATTAATAAAATATTTCCTTTTGCTGATAAAACAAAGATAGCAAGACCCATAAAAAAATAATTAATCTTCGAAGATGGATTACAAAATCAAATTTACAATGAGTATGACGCCATCAGAACAAGGAGCAAGTGCTACAACTATTAACGAATTTGGTTAAAGAAAATGGAACCAAAAAATGATACTAACCATGTATCAATGTGAAAAAAGTAGTACTCCATATTCACTACGAAATTATGTATATATAAAAAATAGGGTGATAACCTAGGCATCCAAGGAAAGGAGGGTAACAGCTCAATTAGTGAGATAGCACTCTGGAAATCTCTCAAAGAAGAAATGTGGAGTCTGAATAGAACCATTGAAAGCATGTGGTTACAAAAATTCAGAGTTAACTCGCAATTGTTGGGGGACAAAAACACTAAGTTTTTTCACACTATGGCCTCTGCAAGACAAAGGAAGAATCTGATAAGCTCTCTATTAGTTAATGGAATTCTAACTGAAGATCCTGATCAAATAAAATTGGCAGTTTACAACCACTTTCGAAGTCTTTATGGGGAGTCATGGGAAGATAGACATGCCATTGGAGACAATTCCGGTGGTTCTATAATAGATGATGCTTTAAGTAACCAGCTAATTACAAAATTCACAGAATTGGAAGTACGGAATATCATCAAACAATGTGATGGCAATAAAGCTCTTGTTCCAGATGGTTTTAACATGTTATGCATCAAGAAATGTTGGGGCTTCATGAAAAAGGATATTATGGCTTTTCTCAAGGAATTCCACAGAAATGGAAGGCTTCCTATAGGTATCAATTCATCCTTTATTGCCTTAATTCTAAAGATTGAGAATTTTGAAGAAATCTCTAGGCTCAGGATTAACTTTAACAAAACAATCCTTCGTTGGGTTGGTCTGATGAAAACCTCCAAATTTTTTATGATGTTGTAAGGACCAAGTTCCGGAGTTCTTTGTTTTGGCAATTCCGTTCGACAAAACACACATTTACATCGAGTTGTAATTTTATTTTTTAGAGTGTCTGTTTAGGTGTGGAAAGGAATCATCTCTTTATGTAATGGTTGAGAGTGCGATAGTATATATTTTAGTGGTGAGTTGAGTAGATTATTTTACTAGTTCAGAAGTTGCTCAACGACTTGCTCAAGCAAGCTGTCAAGCAAATCTGCTGTTCGTTAGTTGCTCGAGCAACTTGGTTCTTGCTTGAGCAACCGCTATGCGCCTATATATTCGCATCAACTAGGTTAAACGTTTTTTGAGCAGCCACACTTTATTCTCTACACTCCTACTCATCCTTAAAACACTTGTGGCGGCTAGGGTTTATGGACCTTGAAGATCTTTGAAGGCCGGATGCTTAGAATTCATCTTCAAGGGTTTTAATGCTTCAACAATCAACTTTCAGTTAGAGTTCTTTGATGGGATTCCAAAAGTATCTAAGGAAGGCTTGTGCGATTCAAGGCGTTGGCGATCAAGATCACTGGGTGCGGTGTACGTGTGACTCGGCAGGTGATACTTAGAACGTTGTGAGGATTTACATCGTTTGGATAGGTATATCTGTAACTGCACAATGAGTATAGTGATTTTGATTCCTTCCCGTGGTTTTTTACCCATTTAGGGTTTTCCACGTATATCTCTGTGTTGTGGGTTTTGACTGCTTGCGTAATTTTCTGCTGGTTGATTTAATTAGTGATTCGCATTCATACTGTTAGGGTTTTAACAGATTTTAAGGGAACCCTGATTTTTCAATTGGTATCAGAGCTAGCTGCTCCTTCCGTTAGGATTTATTTTCCTAGAGCAGATCCATCATGAGTATGAATATGAATCACGTGTCTAGAAATTTGCCTATACTTGATGCTGATAATTTTGATTACTGGAAATCTAGAATAAAGGCTATAATGAGATCTGCAGGTGAAGAAATTTGGGACTCATGTATTGTGGGGTACACTCGGCCCATGATAACTGTAGAGGACAAACAGGTTAAAAAACCCCAATCTGAGTTATCAGTCGCTGAAAAAGCATTACTTCAGGCTAACAACCGTGCACTTGATATTTTATTTTCTGCTGTTGATATTAATGAGCACAGGAAAATAGCTAACTGTGAAATAGCGAAAGAGGCATGGGACATTCTGGTTACTTGTCACGAGGGGACAGACGTGGTTAAGCAGTCTAAGCTGCAAAGGCTTACTACGGAGTTTGAGACCATCAGAATGCAAGAGGAGGAGACATTCAATCAATTTTACTCCAAGCTCATCGCCATCGTCAATAGCTGCGAGAACTTGGGTGAGCCAATTCCTTCCTTTCGTATTATTAAGAAAATTTTACGTTCCTTACCTCCTAGATTTAAAACTCAAGTAACTATGCTGGAAGGTAAGAGAAAATTAAAAGAAAAATCTGTTCAAGAAATAGTTGGGATTCTCCAAACTTATGAGGCTGACCTATTGCAATCTGAACCTGTTCAGCCTAAAGTAAAACATTCTGAGACTTCTATTGCTTTTAAAAGTACTCAGAAAAATAAGAAAGGTTCAGATAGTGATAGTGATGTCGATTTTGAGGAGATGAAAGTTTTTTTCAAACAATTTAAAAATATTATGAAAAAGAAAAATGATAAAGAAAAAGGAGAGTTTTCTAAAAAAATTAAAAAGGAGGGAAAAGGACCACCTGAGGGACCACAGTGTTTTGAGTGTCATGGGTTTGGTCATTATGCCCTAGATTGTGCTAACAAAAAGAAAAAGAAGGTTTTTGTTGCTCAAACGTGGGATGATAGCGATTCTGATGAATCGAATGAAGAACAGGGCGGCAACGAAAATAATGATAGAAACTTTTTGGCTTTCGGAGTTTCCTTAAATCCTAAGGGTCTTTCCGAATCGAGTGGTTCTGAGACGGATAATAGTGAGGCGGAAAGTTGTGATGACATGGATGAGATCAAAGAGGAGTACAACAAACTTCATGTTTTTAGTAAAAAATTGATGAAGGTGAATGATAAGCTTTCTGATAAGGTCAAGAATTTAGAGAATATTTTGAATGAACGCACTCAAGAGAGGGATGAGAAAAATAAAGAAATTGAGCTCCTTCTTGAGAAAAATAAGGCCTTGACTCGTGCGAAGTCTAAGGAGAAATTAGAGGATGATACAAAAACGGGGACCCAAGTATTGGATCATATTCTTTCCATCCAACGGCATCCTAGCGATCGTTCAGGGCTTGGTTATCATGCGACATCTTCAACTCCGCCAATTGGGAAAGAAGGTACTAATCATAAAGATAAGAAGAAGAATGCTAATGGTGTACAGAACAAGCTCAATTCTCCCACGCCAAAGAAGCAAACGACAATAGTGGTAAACGAACATCCCAAACGCAAGGAGGTAAAAACTAAAGTTATTAATAATGCTAAGTCTCAAGTGTTTACTCATGTCGTTAAATTTGTACCTACTTGTCATTATTGTGGTATGACTGGCCATATTAGACCGCATTGTAGGAAGATGCATAAATCTAACACTTCACATGATGCATATGTAGCTCATTCGTATGGTCATAATAATTTTGTGCCCACTTGCCATCATTGTGGAATTAGAGGTCATATTCGTCCTTACTGTTTTGCCTTTCATGGTTATCATAGGACTCCCCCCCCCCCATTACCATAACATGAACAATCATAGGGAGTATTATCAAAGGCCTAGACGTAGTACATCTTCGCATGCTAATTCTACAAAGGTAAACCCAAAGCCTATGCCCATTAAAAAGACTCGTGTTGAAAAGGGCAAGCCTAGACAGATGTGGGTTCGTAAAATGGATTTGGTATCTCCGGTTGATGATGATCTTGACTCTCTAGGTGACTATAGTTCACTCGGAGAGGTTGACCTTGCCTTTTAAGGCTAGGATTAGTTCCATAAACTAGGTTTAATTGATCATGCATATCTTAATACCTAGATTTATGGAGTTTTATAATTTGTTTCATAGTTGTCTTGTTTTTATTTTCTTTGAGTTATTATATCAAAAACTTCAAAAAATTTATGTCTATTTATCGGTTGTTATGTGGATTGAGCATGATAGACTTCAGTGCGTAGTTGAATATCATCAGATTTTATGAACATGTTCATCTTTATTTTTATTGCACTTCTTTTTGGTATTCTCCCTGCAAGAACATTCGAATGCCAATAAACCATGAGTATCCGACATTCTGTACACTTATTCATGGCTATTATGGATGGTTGACAATTAGGGGTCTTGTTCTCATAAACTTGGTATGTATCTTGAGATTTCTTTTTGAGATTGACCCGTGGCTAGAATTCCAAATGTGATGTTGAAATCCATCCACCACCATTTGTTTTTTTGTCTCCATCTCCCCTTCCAAAATTGAGAGAATGAATGACTTGAGGAAAGGGCTACCTATAGGACAAAAGTCCTAGTAGTGTGAAAGCCGCCGATGATAGTGTAAAATACAATGAAAAAAGTATTTCCATCGGTGAGGTTATATAAAAAAAAAATGAGAGTTTATGGAAAATGTGGTATTAGTATTGGACCACTTGCTTAGTAACCGGTTGCATTCGGCTCTATCCAGTCCGGACGGTCGCGTCAAACAGCGAGTGGGGTAAAAGAGAATACTTTGTAAAAAGAATAAAAATTAGAGGTTCAGGGGGAGCTCCGCAAGTACTTATCAACAAAAAATCATTAAGGACCTAGCTTGGTTTGACTTCTTGAGGGGGAGTCATCTTGATACTCCTATTGTTCATGAGAATATAGGTCCTAAATTGAGCTAACCTGATATCTAGGCCATGGATGCACACACACACTTTCCTCACATGTCGTTGATCATGGTGTGTTGTTTTTCTTCTGCCTTGCATGGTGTTCTATCATCAAGTTGTGTCTTAAAGTTTGGATGTCTTGCTCATTACATCTCATGATATAATACTTGCGCTAAAACATTCTCATGCTCATATCTTCAAAAAATTTATAATCTTTTAGCATTGAGTTTAATTATGTTTTATTGAGCTTTGCGTGCTTTTAGTACTTTGTCTGCTATTGAGTTTAGGCATCATGATATTTGTGCTAGTGTTCGCTTCTCTCTTAAATATCTCACTTGGCTGCTTCTCTTGGGCTTTTATTGTTCAATGCACTCCTTTGTTCACATTTATTGCTTAATTGTTTATCCTATTCGCCCTTTGTCATTCCATGTCAAAAAGGGGGAGAATGATGAAAGGGGGAGTAGGTTGCCTACTGTTCTAATATATTTGGATGTTGAGTTTTTTTTTGCAGGCTCTCTATAACTCGTTCATATAGGATAGATTGCCTTTGTAGTGTGTTTTGTCATGGAAGTGCCAAAGGGGGAGATTGTAAGGACCAAGTTCCGGAGTTCTTTGTTTTGGCAATTCCGTTCGACAAAACACACATTTACATCGAGTTGTAATTTTATTTTTTAGAGTGTCTGTTTAGGTGTGGAAAGGAATCATCTCTTTATGTAATGGTTGAGAGTGCGATAGTATATATTTTAGTGGTGAGTTGAGTAGATTATTTTACTAGTTCAGAAGTTGCTCAACGACTTGCTCAAGCAAGCTGTCAAGCAAATCTGCTGTTCGTTAGTTGCTCGAGCAACTTGGTTCTTGCTTGAGCAACCGCTATGCGCCTATATATTCGCATCAACTAGGTTAAACGTTTTTTGAGCAGCCACACTTTATTCTCTACACTCCTACTCATCCTTAAAACACTTGTGGCGGCTAGGGTTTATGGACCTTGAAGATCTTTGAAGGCCGGATGCTTAGAATTCATCTTCAAGGGTTTTAATGCTTCAACAATCAACTTTCAGTTAGAGTTCTTTGATGGGATTCCAAAAGTATCTAAGGAAGGCTTGTGCGATTCAAGGCGTTGGCGATCAAGATCACTGGGTGCGGTGTACGTGTGACTCGGCAGGTGATACTTAGAACGTTGTGAGGATTTACATCGTTTGGATAGGTATAACTGTAACTGCACAATGAGTATAGTGATTTTGATTCCTTCCCGTGGTTTTTTACCCATTTAGGGTTTTCCACGTATATCTCTGTGTTGTGGTTTTTGAGTGCTTGCGTAATTTTCTGCTCGTTGATTTAATTAGTGATTCGCATTCATACTGTTAGGGTTTTAACAGATTTTAAGGGAACCCTGATTTTTCAATGTTTTGGGATGCAAAGTGCAAAAACTCCATGTGAAGTACTTGTGCAGGCCATTTGGGGCAAACCCTAAGAGGAAATCCACTTGGAAGCCAATAGTGGACAAATTCAGACATAAACCTGCTTCTTGGAAAAGTAAATACCTATCTCTAGGAGGCAAAATTGGGCTAATAAAATTAGTTTTGTGTAGCCTACCAAATTTCTTCATGTCCCTTTTCAAAGTTCTTGAATGGTGGTAGAACAATGGAATCCATTCAAGCAAAGTCTTTGTGGGGAGGATCTGAGTTTAAAAGGAAACTTCACTTGGTGGTTTGGTCTAAAATTACCCAAGCTAGAAGCAAAGATGGTCTTGGGATCAGAAATATTAGGGAAATGAATGACACCTTATTGTTCAAATGGTGGTGGAGATATGGGGTTGAAAAAGAGGCTCTTTGGAGGAAAGTGATCAACTGGCTTATTGACCTTTTTGTTCCCCAAAGTATGACTTTAGTGCCGATTTGGTCCCCAATATTTCGATTTGATTTTTTTGGTCCCCAACGTTCCAATTTTACATTCATTTCGTCCCTCCCCTACACGCCGTTGCCTCTCCCCGTTAAAACGGGGGGCACACTGGGTATTTCACCCCGTCCATCACTTGGAGGGAAACCCTCCCGCCAATCCCCAAATGGCTGTAGCCTTTTTCAGCCCTCATCTCTCTCCTCTCCTTTATAAAACCCAGTCAACATGTGACGTGAAGGAAAGGGGAAAAAAAAAAAACAGAGCAAACACAAAAAAAACTAAAGAACAGGACGAAGAAGAGGAAATGGATGGGCAGATCTGCTTCTGTGGGAGGGTTGGAAAGATTAACTGTTCGTGGACAACCTCAAACCCAGGGAGAAGGTTTGTTGGGTGTGAACGCTAAGGGCTATGAAATCCTCTCTCTCTCTCTCTCTGAAGTCATGTTTTTGACAATGGCAGATGATGGCTGGTGCATGTGGCTATTTCATGTGGGTTGATGCCCCTATGTGTGATAGAGCAAGAGTAGTGATTCCAGGACTTCTTAGGTCTATTGGACAGCTTGAAGCTCAGGTGAGGAGGGAGAAGAAAATGAAGATGTATTTGGTTGTGGCTCTTATCACTAGCTGGGTTTTGTGGACCTGTGCCTTTGCTCTGGCGTGGATGTAGAAGTAAAGTGAAATGGGGTCTGTATTGAAAATGGGTTTGTAATGAAAATGGGTTTTGTGGACCTGTGTCTGTCAAGGTATTTTTTTTGTCTGAACAAGAGTTCAGATTTTGGCATGGTTATGGCTGAAGCTAGAATGTGAAATTGTGAATGCTTTCTATGTAATGAA
Source organism: Vaccinium myrtillus (assembly GCA_016920895.1). Lineage (NCBI taxonomy): Eukaryota > Viridiplantae > Streptophyta > Magnoliopsida > Ericales > Ericaceae > Vaccinium > Vaccinium myrtillus. Next base: position 219,978 of record JADGMU010000478.1, on the reverse strand, counting down.
ATCTCCCTCTTTTGGAATGTGAATGTACTGTCCAACTTCAAAGGTAACAAAAAACAGAGCGCAAAGGCATACATTTCAGATACCCACATTTGAAGTTACACCCACATTTGAAGTTACAGAAACCAGTAAACAGAGGCATACATTTCAGATACAAAAAGTGCAGTCCACATGCCCAATAACATGTCCATGGCTATGTCCATTAACAAAAGCATCAGATACCAAGTACAAGTAACTTAGCACTTACATTTTGACACTATTTTAAATCCAAACAAAAAAACCCCTATTAACTCTTTACCCATTTACGAAGAAGCTTTAATGGAATAAAAAAACCCTACCAAAAGTTCACGTGTGTGTATATATATATGTGTGTGTCTGTGTCTGTGTCTGTGTGTGTAGGGCCACCGAAACACTTCAAAAGTTCACTCAAAAAGTGAAAAAGCCATTAAACCCCAAAATGATGAGGATCCAGTGACGATTATTACCTATAAGTGATGCATTCCATTCATTCCAATCCATCTGCACTTCGATTTCTGAATCCCTCTATCTTCGTCTTCGTATCTCTTCCCAAATTGGGGAGCAAATTTTCAAAGGAAATGTGGAATGAGTGGAGTCAAGTCGGTGGTAACTCGACTCACTAACAGTATTAAACGGAGGTGGTGGGGTTGAGGGTGGGGTTGAGGGAGGGGGTGAAATACCCAGTGTGCCCTCCGTTTTAATGGGGAGATGCAACAGCGTGTAGGGGAGGGACGAAATGAATGCAAATTAAATTAGAACGTTGGAGACCAAAAAAATCAAATCGAAATATTGGGGACCAAATCGGCACTAAAGTCATACTTTGGGGACCAAAAAGGTCAATAAGCCGTGATCAACTCCAAATACAAACCAAATTCCAGTTGCTGGCTTCCAAACTCAGATCTACCCAGAAAGGCATCAACCATCTAGAGGGACATCATTCATTCAAAGGTTAGAAATCCAGATATGCACAATTTGTTTAACAATAATGCTACAATTAAAGTGGGTGATGGAAAACATACCTTATACTGGCTAGATTCATGGTTTGGCAACCAATCATTAGCAGAAGTTTTTCCACCTCAATCTAGTTAGGAACTAAAAAGAGTCTATTCATCAGGTGTTGACTAGAAAGGCAGATAATCACATGCATGGGACTTCAACCTTAGAAGAAGACTGTTTGTTTGCGAGAAGGAAATGCTTTACGGAATTCTTTCTATTATGGATGGGTTAGAGATTTCTCTCACTGATGGAACTACTGATAGTCTTATTTGGTTGGGTAACAAATTGTCATCCTTCTCTGTCAAGTCTCTTTATGAACTAGCAAATCCAACTTCCAATGATTCAAGCTCTATTTTTGTGCAAATCAGGAGAAATAAGGCACTTTATAGAGTCCAATGTTTCATATAGCTTGTGCTCCTTGGCAGAATCAAAATAGCCAATCATCTCTTTAATCTGGGCAATATTCATAATGTGGAGAAAACTATCTGTAAATTCTGTTCATCCCATGTTGAAAATCTAGACCATCTTCTTTTGCATTGTGATCGAGTATGGATACTTTGGTCCAACATTCTTTTATGGTGGGGGTTCAATGGATAACTCCACGCTTTGCAAGAGATCTACTAATTTGATGGAAGGATTGGAAATTGAAGAAAGTTAAGAGAATGATTTGGGATGTTATCCGAAATTGCGGACCTTGTGTGAAGATCAGAGTTGCCTTGTGGGTGAGATCCAATCTTGGGAATAGAGATTTCCCAATTGACGATTTCTTATTCAGACTGACTAGTATTCTGGAATCACTTTAATTTTGCTCTTTCTAGTTTTTCATTTATTCTGTAATCCCAGGGATTGGCTTTGCTTTGCATTTTGTTTGGTTGGCATTTTGCTAACTTTTTGGGGTTGTTTCTGGGTGTCTAGTTAGGCTTTGTTTCCTCCTACCTGTGTTTTCTCCCCCTTCTTCCCTTTTAATTTTTCTTTGTACTTCGTTCAAAGACTAGTAAAATTCTTCGCCATTCAAAAAAAAAAAAAAAACAGTGTAAAAAGTGCACTGGAGTGCATGTTTTTTGTACTTATTCTGAACTTACAATAGCAAGACCCATAAAAAAATAAGTAATCTTTGAAGATGGATTACAAAAGAAAATTTACAATGGGTATGACGCCATCACATCGAACAAGTGCGACAACTATTAACGAATTTTGTTAAAGTTAATGGAACCAAAAAATGATACTAACAATAAATCAATGTGAAAAAAATAGTACTACATTAATATTTAATAGGATAAAAAGAAGTAATGAACCGTAAATGTAATATACTGCTTTTAATATTAGAAAATTAGATCCCAATCCTATTTTTTAGGTAATTATTTTTCATCTCGACCCTGAGTATATTTGTTTCCGAAGCTGCATAGGCGTGCAACAACGACTCGCGTACTTATTTCATGCTTTTTTGCAAATGTCATTCCTTTTTTTTTTTTTACATTAGAAACTTTAAAATGTCATTACTTTGATTGTACTTGGCAGTTTTCAGTAGAATTTATATCTTTGAAATCTACTCAACAAGATCTATGAAATGAGATCTATATTCACTATGAAATTATGTATACATAAAAAATAGTGTGAATACTATGTGAAGTATGAACTATGATAAGGTTTGCTAAGATTTAAAAAGTGTGTTGAAATGTGTGAAAATTTATAAAAATAGGTATATAGGGTATTGAAAAGTGTAAAAGGTGCACAAGAGTGCATGTTTTTTTTTTTTTTTGTACTTATTGTGGACTCACAATAGCAAGACCTATAAAAAAATAATTAAACTTTGAAGATGGACTACAAAATCAAATTTACAATGGGTATGACGCCATCACATGCATGCAACAAAGAGCAAGTGCTACAACTATTAATGAATTTTGTTAAAGTAAATGGAACCAAAAAAATGATACTAACAATAAATCAATGTGAAAAAAATAGTACTCCATTAATATTTAATAGGATAAGAAGAAGTAATGAACGGTCAATGTAATATAATGCTTTTAATATTAGAAAATTAGATCCCAACCTTGTTTTTTAGGTAATTCGTTTTCATCCCAATCCTGAATTCCGAACCTAGATAGGCGCGCAACAAAGACTCTCGTACTTATTTCATGTTTTTTTGCTATTGTCATTCCTTTTCTTTTTTTTAAAAAAAATTATAAACTTTAAAATGCCATAATTTTTACTGAACTTGTCTGTTTTTAGTAAAATTTATTATTTTGAAATCTACTAAAGAAGATCTATGAAATGAGATCCATATTTACTACGAAATTGTGTATAGATAAAAAATATAATTTTTTTAGTGTGAATACTATGTGAACTATGGACTATGATAAGATTATGTGAAATGTGTTTTTTAGTGTCAAGCCATTTCAAAGCAAGTAGGATTTGTTTGATTTCCCCTTTGACAGATAGGGGTGTCTGGTCTAAAGCTTAGGCACACCTCGACTATTCTCCTCTTCGATCTGGTCATTATTTATGCTGGGACTAGGAAATTTTCATGAGATTTCTGATCTCTTGCAGTTTGACCCAAAGAAATTGTCAAGTTTTGTATTCAGAATGCCTGATTTTACAGATACCAGTGTTGTCATTTTAGCTACCCTGGTTAATGTTTTTGGTTTCTGTCACCGCTTCTACCTAACTTAATAAAACCCACTTCTACCTAATTTATCAACCCCTGGGTTTGGAATGTTTAAAGGGTTACAATTTTAATTTACTTATCTTTATTTTTATAAAGAATTGTTATAGGGTCCATTATAGCTTTTTGTAACACCTCTAGTCCACCTAATGTTTTCATAACATCTCTAATTCACCAAACCACTTTTTTTTATTCTCTTAGGTCCATTCTATTTTTTTACTAGACAAATGTACCCTTACATTAAATTTAATACGTAATATACATTTACCGGAAAAGTCGCCGGCGCCGGAAAGTCTGCCGGAAAGTCGCAGGGAAATTGGTCTTCGCCGGAAAATCCTGTCAGCGCCGGAAAAGTCGCCGGAAAATTGGACTTCGCCGGAAAACTGACAGGCGCAGTTGTGGTTATCTGAACTTTGTAATTTTTAAAAAAAACCTACTTAGGATCAGATGTGGTTATCTTGACTCGCAAGAGGTGGTTATCTGTATTCATAAGATGTGGTTATCTGGGCATATATTTGTTTAAAAAACTTACTTGGGATCAAGTCCTCAACCACCCAAGCACTACAAGGTAGCAGCACAAACCCTTTGTTTTTTACATAAAAATTTTACTGAAAATTGAAAAAAAACCACTTTTTCAAAATGGAGGTGGTTATCTGAACTAATAAAACAGAGTATATTCATCACAAACTCATCCAAACAACAGAAAAATGTAGAATCGCAATATTAATTAGTACTAGAAAGCAAAGAGGTGGTTATCTAAACTCACCAAAATAATCTTTTGATTTACCAAAAACAAAAACAAAAAGAATTCTGGGAGGTTGGCTTCCCTAGCTCCGCAAACCAAAATCAGTACCAAAACAAGCCAACAAAATCAAATTCAACACTAATTCCACTTTGTTTATTGAAATACGGAAATAGAAATGTAAGCACATACAATTAGACTCCGAATTGCTAAAAGTAAGGGGGGAAACAGAGAGCATAAAATAGAAACACATTACTTAAAGTGTGCAATCCTAATTAGCAATCAACCACATTTTCTGAAATTAAAAACACAATGCCGAAAAAAAAGAATTGCTCGGCACAAAGAACAAGGGAAGAGTATGGCCTGGAGAAATAACGTGGGGCTGTTAGTGAATAACGTTTATTTATTCGGAGTGCAAGTCGTCGTCTTCTAAAGGAATTGCTGCGGAGTGATCGAGATGACGGTGGAGGTTAAGGTGATCGGAGTGGTGGGTGGCGGCCAAATAGGCTCCGGCATAGCCCTACTCGCCGCCTCACATGGTATGGATGTTTGGCTTCACGACACCGATCCCAATGCTCTCACCCGAAGCCAGAAATATGTCTCCAGTTTCGTCCAAACCCTTGTTTCCAAAGGGCAACTCTCTCAGGTTCCCCGCCGTCACCCTCAGCTCCGTTGCTTCTTTTCCGTTTACAATTTCCCGCTCAAAGATGGGTAGAAAACTGAGTAAAATTCATTTGGTAGATAAACACTTCAATTAGTGCTGCAAATGATCTCGAGGCTTGGCTCTTCTTGCTGCAAATGATCTCGAGGCTTGGCTCTTCTTTTCCGTTTACAATTTCTCGTTGCTTCTCGAAGGTTCAATTGTTGCGTATAAATGGGGGTAGTTGGGTCTTTTGTTATTCTAGTGGATCTTATGTCTTAGAAAATATTTGGGTGAACCTTAGACTCTAGAAAATTGCTATAGTGGATCCTATACCAACTCTCCCCTATTTTTATCACCTTGTGTTCGCCTTCAGTTGCATTTTTTTTTTTGTTTTCGACTACTGTGTCACTTCTTAATTGGAGCTGCGCAAATACCTATGTATACGCTGCATCCGTACTGAATTTAATCTCTTGCCTATGTGGTACAGTACTGTACTTGGCATACTGTATTGTTATTATGTGTGTATTTGACTCTGTTGATTCATTAATCTCTCTCGTAGCAATTTTGTGCAAACATTTGATTCAATGTTATTGCATATCCTAATTCGAAAAAAACATAATAAATGGGAAAACATAATGGAATTAGAGAAGTGTTGTAATTGATTTCTTTGAATTGATTAAAACAAATTGTTATCTAGTGACGACCAAAATCATCATAAGAGGGCTTAATTTAAAAGGGAGACTTCCATTATTTTTTTCAATCGGCAAAGAGAATATACGGAAACAATAGAAAAGGAGATAGGTTTGATGATGAAGCTGAAGTAGACGATGCCATTCCTGTTGCCATTTCTTGAATCAAGACGTAGTAGAGAGATTCTCATAGGATCGTGCTACCTCGACAGATGTCATTGTGGTGGTGGTGGTGCTGCTTGTGGTGGTGGTGGTGCTCTTCCTGCTGCTGGTGCTGGTGGTGCTGCAGGTTCATTTTCTCCCTCTTCCTCTCCCTCTCCCTCTCCCTCATGCTCTTCTTCTTCCTCTTCCTCCTCCTCTTCTTCGTCGTCGTAGTAGCCGTCGCCGTCCGTCCCCTTGCACTTCCCATTCCTCTTCTTCTTCCTCCAAGAACTGAGCATATTTCTTATCTTCGATTGTTTGAATGGTCCTTCTCAGATCCTCGATCTCTTTTTGTTGTTGGAGTGCAAGGGCCCTTATTCCACTGTTTTTGTACTGGCCAAACATGGAGATGACATAATTGTTACTGGACTTGATTTTTTTCAATTCGTTGCTCATGGCTGTTAGAGGCAACTCGTCAGACATTTTGTAAAAAGGTGGGTTGGGACTGGTAAGGTTGCTTGTAGTGACTTTTGATGGGGTGGGGTTGGTGGGTTTTTATAGGGTTGAGAGGGATGGTTCACGTCTCTTGTTGAAAAGGTGTGGCTTCTCATTTAACCTGTGCTAACGAAAAGGACGTTGCTATGTTTGGGTATGCCTTTTGGCGTACAAATGATTTTTCATGTACAAATTCGAAATGGTAGGACTGATTTCCACACACCCCAATTGAGTACTCTAATTGAATGGGTCCCCACCTAGAAGAATAAATTTAGAACACAATAAAACCTTAAAACCACTGCTATTTTCAAAAAAAAAAAAAAAAGGTGATAAAACCCCTTGGAATTTGTGTCGATTACAATATTTCACAGATGTGAATTTGTGAATACCTATGTTTACGCTGCATCCTTACTGAATTTAATCTCTTGCCTATATGGTGCATTAATACTGTACTTGGCATACTGTATTGTTATTATGGGAAATGACTATAATACACACTCATTATTTGGGTATGTACCATATGCACCTATTGTATGGTCCAGATTATGTTACTTCATTAGCAATCGTAACATTTTTTAGTTTTTCGTAACTTTTCAACGATATGATTTATAATATTTTCTATGATTCGTAACATTTTGGTGTGTCCCGTAAGTTTTATAAAAAAAATCATAACTTTTATAAAAATTTGTAACTTTTGTAGAGGTGTGTATATATCATACACACGCAAATAAGGGGTGTGTATTGTAGCTTTTTTATTATGTGTGTATTTGACTCTGTTGATTCATTAATCTCTCTCGAAGCAATTTTGTGCAAACATTTGGTTCAATGGTATTGCAGATCCAAATTTGAAAAAACAACATACTCCCTCCGTCCCTTTTTAATGTAACTTCATCATTACACCTTTCACATCAACTTTTTCCTCCACTTTACACTTTTCACATCAACTTTTACCCCTACTTTCCAAAATTATCCTCCACTTTTACCCATTAACTCTTTATCCACTAATTTTTCAAAGGGCAAAATGATAATTGTACAAATTTTTACCAATTAACTTTTCAAACCACACACTTATTTAGGGACAGCCCAAAATGAAAGATAATGGAATTAGAGAAGTGTTGTAATTGATTTCTTTGATTTGATGAAAACAAATTGCCGATCTAGTGACGACCAAAATCATCATAAGAAGGCTTAATTTAAAAGGGAGACTTCCATTATTTTTTTTCGATCGGCAAAGAGAATATACGGAAACAATAGAAAAGGAGATAAGTAGATATTAGTCTCAATCCCTAGTATTGTTTAGTATTCAACCTAGTTGGTACGTAGATAATGTCATATATGTTTCATTTCTGATTTTCAATAAACCCAAAAGTACCGTTTGAAACAGCCCACTCATTCCGCGTTCTCTAATGTATCACATTAATAAATCATATCAAAATTTTCAGTATATCTAGAAGTTATATTACTGCAGTTATATGGGAGTATGGATAAATCATATTAATAGTTATTGTGGGGGAGCTCTTCACCGGACTGGCCTCTTTGCCCGTTTGGAACTGCACTGATTGGGGAGGAGCTGGACTGAACCTCGCTTGGTACCTAGGGGCTCGTCGGAGAGGGGGAGCAGAGCTGCTGGGGTACGCCGGAACGGTACCGGCACAAGAGAGCAACCACGTTAGTACCTAACCCGGACGGTGGTGCTCCGGGAAGGTACTCCGATGGCTAAGTCAGCGACTGAGGGAGAAGTATAGTGGAGAACTAGAGAGAGAAAATGCAGTTTAGAGCCAAATGTAGAGAGAGAGAGTTGTGTGGAGAGGATCCCTGCACGAATGGGGTGAGAGCCATATTTATAGGCGAGGGAGCGCGTGTTCGGCACGCCCTTCGGGGGCCTCACGCGCCCCGTCCCTGTCATTGCATTGAATGCACAAATCGACGTATTGCCTCTTAAGTGGCGCCTCGGCCGGCGTGCCCTCAGAGGCGTCACGTGCTCAAGATGTCCCTATCGGTCAGATCTCCCACCCCCCCTGCGGGCGTAGGTTTGCAGAGTTGGTGGATTGCCATGATGTAGTGCACGTGGAGTGGTTGAGCTCATTAATGTGCCACTCAAACTGTCAGGAGGCGCCTCGATCGAGCCCCTCCTGCCACCTGACGTGATCCGCCCGGCCCCGAGGTCAATCGACTCGGACCGGGGTGCCCTCGGGAGCAGAACCCCGGAGGCACTTCTGGCCGCCCCCGGCGCGACCTCCCGAGGCGTGATTCTTGCCGAGCCTGTCCCCTCGGAGGTAAGTAGCCGAGGGTAATGAGGCTCCCCCTGAACCCCCGGCCGCTACAGTTATATTACTGCAGTTATATGGGAGTGTTTGATTTACAAGTCCTATTTATCATGTTTAGATGTTGGGTCCTAATGATTCGAGACCTCGTATTAAGGATAATAGATGATTTTAGCTTTCTTGGGGAGAGATTCTCTAGTGAAGCTGTTCTTAAATTGGAAAGAGTTTTCGACATTTTCATCCCCTAAACTATTCCAATTTTATCTGTGGTCTTTAAACTATTAAAAGCCCTTATGTGGGCCGCTAACCATGTACCTAACGAGTCCAATTGGTAACGGTAGGCCATGGCAGCTGTGCCCAGGCAACCACCGTGTACGGCCATAAATATCCCCGCCAGCCGGGCCCACCATGGCGGCAACAGAGAGAAGGGGAGTACTAGATCAGAGATTGAAGAAATATCTAAGGGGTGAAATTGACTTTTAGCCCCCTCAAGTTTGGGTGAAACCACACGTGCGGCTCACGTGCTTCAGTTTCCGTCTAAATTGACCACTGCCGTTACCAATTGGACTCAATGGGCTGCAAAGACATAGTTGAGGGACGACATAAGGGCTTTTAATAGTTTAAGGACCACAAAGGAAAAATTGGAATAGTTTAGGGGATGAAAACATAGAAAAGGAGATTAAAGAGAGCCAAGAAGAAGCTTATCTCTGGTTTTGGGCTTAAGCCGGCCTCTTATACTTCTATTTCATCTCAGGACATTCGAAATTTAAGAAGGTATGTAGAACGATGGATACAAGGATCTCATTGAAAGAAATTTGTTGAAATGGAGGAGGCCAAAATAGCGGAAAAGATCTATGCTCTTGATGATTTGGAGGAAGGTGATTTTTTAGAGGAACTTGATGATTTAGAGGAAGGCGCCTCTCTTTCTTTGGAATTTTGAGTCTAGAGTTTTGTGGTTTTTGGCTTGTTTCTCTTAGTGTTTGGTTTTTTCTTTAGGTATGTTATTTTTGGGTTCGGTTTGTGTTTTTGCCTTTTGTTTGTTTTGGTTGTTGGCAGTTGGGTAGTTTCTAGCAGTTGTGAGGTTTACTTTTTTGCTTGTGGTATTTTGGTCGGCTTCTTGCCGATCATTTGATTTGATTCTTGGGTGACCTTTTGCCGGTGTATCCGAGATCTGTTTAATCTTTTTCTTCTCAAAGATTAATGAAATCTTTTTTGACGATCGGGAAAAAAAAAAAAAAAGTTTACCACATCATAAAGTCACCAAAATATTCTTGACGAGACAAATTATAAAGCTAAACAATTGTAAAGACTAATGAGCCCGTATATCCCTCATCTTTTCTAGCCCAAATCGAAAAATAAAAAGGCCTAATATGATTTTAAAAGGGCCTAAACAATTGTAAAGACTAATGAGCATTGGGCCCAAACTAATTAAAACAAACCCTTATCCAAAAAAAAGTTTAGTTTTAACTTAAACTCTCTTGGTACACCCCAAAACAGAAAAGGGAGAAGGGAAACTAGAAATTATAGTAGAAAATTAAGAAAATGGTACGGGGTTCTTCCAGGCCGGCTCTCTTTTGTGAGGGTGTTCTCATTTAGGCCCCGCTCATATCACACTGTACCCATTAAGGCCCTTTCCCACGCGAGTCAGCCCCATAGGATTATAATCCTTATGTTGTCATGATGCGCGACAATCTTTCTGTACTATTTTCCTCCCATTAATGCTATTAATTCTCCTTCTCTCTCTCTCTCTCTCTCTCTCTCTCTCTCTCTCTCTCTCTCTCTCTCTCTTTTTTTTAAAACTTTAAATATTTATAACTTTACTTTATATATCCAATTTTGAAAAAAAAAATAAATTTATAACCTACTCGATGACATCTATCAAACAAGACCTATATTTAATATAAAATTATATGCAAAAAAAATAATTTGAGGGGGTGAAATCTTTCATTTTGGAGCATGAATTATGTATTTTGGGGAGTGAGTTGTGTAGTAGATGTGTTGAATTGTGCATTTGAGGGGTGTGAATTCTTTCATTTTGGAGAGTGAATTATTCAGAAAGGTTGTGAATTCTTTCATTTCGGGATGTGTGAATTTTGCATTTGAGGGATGTGAATTCTCTTTTTTTTTGGTGTGACTTGCGTATTTTTGTGAGTAAGTTGTGAATTGTGTATTTTGGAGAATGAGTTGTGTGGAGAATGTGTGAATTTCACATGTAAGAGATGTGAATTCTTCTAATTGGATGGTGTGAATTTTGCATTTGATGGGTGTGAATGCTTTCTTTTTAAGTGTGAATTGTATATTTTAGAGAGTGAGTTATGATGTGTGAATTCTACATTTCAGGTCTAGATATTATTTCTTTTGGATGTGAATTGTGTATTTTGAAGAGTAATTGTGATATGTGAATTATTTAGGAGATAAATTCTTAATTAATGGGTATAAAAAATATTTTATATGTATATAATTTCATATTCACAATGGATCTTATTTGAAAAATCCCATCGAGTAGATTTCAAATATATAATTTTTATAAAAAAATAAATATGTATAATAAAAGTTATTTTATTTTAAAACTAAAATAAAAAAGAGGAGGGGGGGGAGAGAGAGAGAGAGAGAGAGAGAGAGAGAGAGAGAGAAGGACGGAGAGAGGAGGGGGGAGAGAAAGATTGAATGTGTCAGTAAAAAGTGGAACATGCACAGATATATATAGAGAGAGAGAGCAGAAAAGTGCACATGTGACACACGGCATGCCTGTGCCGAATGGTAAAACTCTCTCACGCGCGCATAGGGTTATTTAGGAGTAAAAGATAAAATGGGGTTTGGACGAAAGCCCCCACAAAAAGTGGGGTCGGCTTGAAATTTGGCTCACTGCTCCGTATTCGATAACCGGACGATCACAACGATAGATTCAAGGCCCAACGACAACGGCCAGCCTCTGACTCCAAGCAGTAATGGAGCCGGGGGTGCCAGTAGGGGGCGGTTGCCCTTGTTGAAGAAAAAAAAAACTTTAGTTTTATATAGAAAAAAAAGTTCAAAATTTTTCCTATAAATTATATAGGTTTTTTCCTACAGTGAAATTCCTGACTTTGTCAAAGTGACGAAACTTAGAATGTTCGGTACTCTGAGGTTCACTTCTCTTAGTTCTCTGCCCTAAGTGCTAATTTGTTGGATGATTAGTTTATAAGGTTTTGTTTAGTACTTAATAGACGTTAGTTTATCGATGGCCTGGCATCACAACGGTTGTGGCGTTTACATTGCGCAAAGTTGGTGGTTATGTACTTTTGTTATTGCTATCTATTTGTTCTTCAATTCCTTCTTTTGTTGACTTCTTGTCAACTGTGTTCTCTTTTTCGGGTCTTGGAGGCATATGATTGTTGTTTGGTTGGGTGTCAATCTAGTTGGGATGCTTCCCCATGTTATGATGCCACTTTTCCTTGTCTCCGTTAATCTTTGTAACCCGTTCCAAAGATTAATAAAATTCTTTTGCTTTAAAAAAAAAAATATATATATATATATATATATATATATATATATATATATATATATATATATATATACACTCTCTAGTCCGGAGTCCCGATCCGGGACTCCACCTTCCCGATATTTTTGATGATTGACTTTTGTGTTCAAAAGGTGTTTCCAAGGCCGTTAAATCTTTACCGGTAATCCAAGCGGTTTTCAAAACCGTAAATATGCGCTTTTTTGCGAAAACCGCTTAATCAAGCCCTTCCCGGTATTTTTTTTTGAAGATTTCCCGCGTGGGCCTTGGAAAACACCTTTTGAACACATTGGACGGCTCGGATTTCCCAAAAACAATTGGGAAAAGCATCAAAACGCTTCGGTCCGGGAAATCCGGGATCCTTGACAGGATCGCCGGTGTATATATATATATATATATATATATCCCTTTAGTATACCCTTTAAAGCAGAAATCTAAACCCCCAATTCCCAAACGCTTTGTTTAACAGAAGACAATTAGTTTATGGGGGTTTTCACGCTTTGTTTAACAGATAATTAGTTTAGTACTAGTTTATTAGCTTTTTTATTAATAGTTTATTATTTCGTCTGTTTCAATACTCGATACAGGGTCTTGTTTATTGGGTTTTGTTAATTTGTTTAATACTAGTTATGTTCCGAATTTTTTATCCTAATAGTTTCATAAAAGTCACGTATGTTGCGTAGTTTAGATATTAACAATTATTTTCGGACCCTTTTAGCAATTAGTTCATTGTGCTCAGAGAGCCAAAACAATCTGTGAATATTGATTATTTGATTAAATCTGTACATGGGAAAAAGCAATTATTACAGACAATGAGTGGACGTTATACGGCTATATTTAAAACACATTAGATACACTAGGGGTATGAGTGCAATTAGTGGGGTTATACATATATGTGTATGGCTGGGTATTGGGAGTAAAATTCACACACTCCACTCCCCCAAAACCAACGACACTTCCTCTCTCTACTCCTCTCCCAAATTTCCTCCATCTCTCCACAAAATTCACACCTGCAAACCTCATCTCTTCTAGATTCAACTTCATAGTCGTCATCTACATGTGATTTGGAGTCCGGGCTTCCTTGGAATCAACTTGGAGCAAGCTTTTTTCAGTTGAGGAGCTTCAAAGTCTAGGGTTTTGCATTTTCTAACCCTTTCAAGCTCAATTCTTGAGGTAGGGGACAATCTTCTACCTCCTTTAAGTGTATATTGATTGAATAAGTGCATTGTTCTTCTCCTTGTTTCTAAACCTCTTGTTGAACTTGATTATCACCATGGAATTGAATTTGAATCTTGAATAAGTTTGGGTTTGCATATTTGGTTGATAACTCTATGAATTGGTTGTGAATATGTCTATATCATTTGCCTAGTTGTGTTTTGAAACCCTAAAATTGGACTTGGAATGAAGCCCCCATCAATTTGAGCAAGGTTGTTAAAATTCCACCCGAAACCCAGGTGGATCGATCCACCATTAAGGTTGGATCGATCCAAAATGCTCTGTTGGCGTTTTGAACCTCTCTTGATCGATCCACTAGTTGTCCGGATCGATCCAAAACCTTCTGTTTGGCACTCGGGACATTTTGGATTGATCCACACATTTCTTGGATTGTTCCAGACCATGTGGATTGATCCACAGACATTTTGGATCGAGCCAGATTCCTTCTGTTCAGGCAGATTTTTGACCCAACTTTTCGGGCACGCCCCGTTTTCGTCCGAACTTCAATTGAGGCGAGTCTTGGACCGTTGGAAAGCTCTATGAGTCTACTTACGAACTCAATTGATCTCATAGTCGTAGCCTTTGTATTTTGAGAGAAATATGCTTTTTCCTATCGGTATGTCGGATTTTCTCGAGATTCATAGTTCCATTTTCATGTTCCTTTACTCCGGGCCTTCATTGGTCCTTCCAAGACTCCTCCAATTGACCTCTAAGCTTCGGTAACATATCGTGGTACATTTTATGATTTGTCTTGGTTTTTACGTTCTTGGACACTTTTTAACTTTGCTACAACCGATACACTACGAATTTTTTAACTAAGTGAATTACATGGATGTTTTGGACACTTGATGGTTTAATAAACTTTTGAAAATGATGGTTACTTATTCTAGGGCCACCATTTGGTGCGTCCCCACCCATGGGTGCTCGGAGCCCATGAAATCCGGCAGGGGTGTTCGGAGCCCACAAAATCCGGTAGGGGTTTTCGGAGCCCACGAAATCCGGCAAAGGGATTTATTCCCTATTTAAAACAAGTGGTTAATTGTGAAGTAATGTGAACTGAAATGTTTTATGAAAATGGCCGTGTTTTTTAAAGGATTGAACCCACGACACGAAATGTGACGTTTATGAGGAAACTTATGGACACTTGGGTTTGGTTAGATCTTTGGGGCATCTCCTAGTCACTCTATCATCAAGTTAATCTATCTTGGTCCATTTTAGCTTACTCATTCATGTGTATCATACCTTCATGTCCATCTTTCATTCTCTATACCCTTAGCGTTGATAGAAAATTTTCTTACTGGGCTAGTAAGCTCAACCTATCATTTTCAGGTACTCGGTAGGGCACGTGATTGAAATGATTGGCGTGTTGATGCATATCATGAAGCACATTTGACATAGAGTTATTTTATCCTCTCCATCGTTAATATATTTTGGGAGAAGATATTGTAACTTTAATTCCTTCAATCTTTTGACAAAACTTGGTTTATGTAATAGCTCTTAACTCTTCATTACTTATGCATGAGTACGGGTACCCCTTGTAGAAACTCGGTGTACTTTGATTTTGACCTTTCAACGGCGAAATGTATGACTTTTGACTTATCCTACGTGGATTTTATTTGTATTTGGTTTATTAAATTTGAGGGCGTGACACTTCACCTAACTTTTTTGAAATTGTTGGTATAGTTTATTCGGGCTTTAGTAACGGTTTTAGACATCTTTTGTGACAGTCTCAACCTTTGAGAGATCACGATTACTTTTAGTATATATACAATAATTTTAATGCATGATTTCTTCCCGTAGTTTTTATCCATTAAGGGGTTTTCACATAAATTGTTGTTGTTCGATTGTTTGACTTCCTGTTATTGATTGGTAAAAGTTTTGATTGGTGGGTCGATTATAAAAAAACAAATTAGATTAAAGAATATCTATAAACCTAGACTTGCAAGTGTGTCTTACCCGCAACGCTCCAAAAGTATGTAAGTTGTTCTTTTTTCTTTTTTTTTGTTGAATCTGCAACCGTATTCATAATTTGACCAGGGTACTCAAGGGAACAAAAAAGGAAAAAACACCCGCAACATGTAAGTTGCTTTATGAATATTTGGAATAACGACAAAGAGATAACAAATTTTTTCGATGCGAAATTTACAACTTAAAATGCAGAAAATGAAACTTAACACCTGTAACACTATGCTTTGATAACCTGCCTTCTTAGAGTAGTTTCAAACCATCCCTTAGAACTTAGACTCGATTTCGGCAACTACGCTTTCACTCACTTGGAATGACTTTGTGAGAACTTCAGAAGGGATCAACGGCTCCGACCCAAACACATTCGGAGGAATGATAATAAGACCGGGATTTTGGCTATTAAATCCAACGAGAGCAGCTGCATGACCCTGGCCAACGTTACGATGGAAGTGCACCAGACCCTGAGGAAACACGAACACATCACCCTTTTGAAGTTCCTTTTTAAAGAGCTGATTCGCTGGATTAGAGGTTACAAATCCTGCTTCGATGGTGCCTTCGATAACAGTGAAGATTTCAGTAGCTCGCGGGTGTGTGTGGGGAGGGATGACGCCTCCTGGCGCGTAGTCAAAACGGCCCATGGCTATGCCAAGTGTATTAACTCCGGGTAACTGCGATACAGTTACCGGAGTTAGCGATGATCCAAAAGCGTTCGCTGTGTTGCCTGGTATCTGTAACCCGGTGAAGAAGAAATCGTTTGCCTCTACGAGCTTCGGGTCTTTGCAAACAAACCCATTCACTATTACTGCCATACAGAACAGAAAATTATGTCAAACAATTAAATACACATATATGCACAAATTTTAGGCACAACAAGATGAGTTGCAAACTGAATGCAAAGAGTATGGTACCGGGTGTTATAAACTTGGTTGCGAAAAATCTGGAAAATTAACAAAAACAGAGAGAAAAAGATTAAACAGAAACTTACTGGACCAAATTCAGTACACCGGAATTTGGTAAAAGACGACTCGAATCGAACCGGGGCAAGTATTAAGATACTCTGTCCTTAAAGCAAATTCGTCTTCCACTACGGTGCTGATGGACTTCGTAGACGTCTGCCTCCCAGGACTACCCGGCTTTCACTGTACGGAAGTAGCACTGCAATCTGTACAGTATGCGAACCGAAAAACTACGCAGGAACTCTCAGATGTTTTATGCAGAATGATGCAGATTGTATGCAAGGAAAAACTTAATGAAATGAGAAGAGGAGGGTTCTATTTATAGGGAAATAGACACCCGAACGGAAAGGTACCAGACGGAGAGACGCGGCTGTTCGGAACCGACCGGATGCAACACTTCGGTGGTGGTAAACAGACGCACAGGAAAGGGAATTCGGTCACACTGTTTCGGAAAGGAGAAGAATTAAATTTACTGAAACGGACCGGTTCGACCCGGCCCAGTCCGTGTATAAATTTCCAGTAAAAAGATAAGAAGCCCCTGGGCCAAGCCCATCTTATCTAATGACCCAACCCAGCCCAGCCCGGTCCGGTCGGTCGGACGGGCGGGCGGCGGCGGCGCGCGCGTGGGGTTTAAAGCCCACTTTGTCCATGCCTTCTCCCCCTATAAAACTTCCATGACCCTAAGGGCCTAACCCTTTAAGGCAAACTAAAGGTAAATATACCCAATCAACTTGTTCTCCACACCCAATGTGGGACAAATATTTTTCCCCCTTCTACCAAGTTCATGTAGGCACTTTTAGAGGTCAATTCCTCATTCATCTAGACTTGATTTGGCTCACCGAGTGTTCGGTCTTAAACTCTTAATCAAGACGAACACACCGGTATGTGGGTCCGTCCACGTGGACGTGTGGGACCCACTAAAACAATTAATTAAAATTGATAAAAATCAAGTTTTTTTCCAACAATCCCCCACATGAATGAAATTGGCAGGATAAACAGTGCTATGCAGATGCAAATTACTGAGAGTTACAATAGGAAATCTCCTGTATGGGGTTAGGTAGCTTTTGGCTTTGAACCTTACCTTGTGAATAACTATCGGACTTACTAGCTAACCAGTGAACGCGATGTCTTGAACTGTTCAGCCGTTGGTGTAAGCCAAGACAATAGCAAACACACAGAATCTTTCCAAACGCAGTTTGGTTCTTACGGTTGTGCTCATTACGGCCCTGAGACACTCCTGGTCTTCATGAATGTTTGTAGAGAATTCGGCCCTCGACATTCTCATAGAAGCGGCCCCTTCGACATTCACATAGGCGATTCTTAATAAGAGTATCCTGCTATACCCTACTTGGATTACCAACGTTTAAGAATCATTAAAGGCATTGCCTAACCTTTTACGCTGCAGGCATCACTGTTACATCATAGGAATGGGTAGAGACATAGTCTCCACAGTGATTCTCCTAAGTCTCATATAACTCGGTTGTCCCGTTGAACCTAGATCTTGGGATCTCCAGTCAGCTAGGTTGGGTTGCCGTTATAGAGCCTTTTAAGTTATGGGCTTTAGCCCCATTCCCCTCGATGATCTAACAACTAACTCTCTAGTTAACCCTTTGGTTAGCGGATCCGCGATATTATCTTGTGATTTTACATAATCAAGTACGATAATTCCATGGGAGAGTAGTTGTTGAACGGTGTTGTGTCGTCGACGTATATGTCGAGACTTCCCGTTGTAAATATGATTATGTGCTCTACCAATTGCAGATTGACTATCACAATGTATGCAAATTGGCGGCACTGGTTTTGACCAAGTTGGGATATCTTCTAAGAAATGGCGAAGCCACTCAGCTTCCTCACCAGCTTTATCTAAAGCTATAAACTCAGATTCCATCGTGGACCGTGCAATGCACGTTTGCTTAGTGGATTTCCAAGACACGGCTCCACCAGCTAATGTAAATACATATCCACTTGTGGATTTTGAGTCATTAGAGTCAGATATCCAGTTAGCATCACTATATCCTTCTAGCACTGCTGGATAGCGAGTATAGTGTAGTCCATAATCAATGGTATGCCTTAGATATCTAAGCACCCTGATTATAGCCGTCCAGTGATCCTTCCCCGGATTACTCGTATACCTACTTAGTTTGCTAACAGAGTAGGCTATGTCCGGCCTTGTACAATTCATCAAGTACATTAGACTACCTATTATTCGCGCATATCCCAATTGGTTAACACCCTGACCAGCATTCTTGTATAGATGTAATGTTGAGTCTACTGGTGTTTTGGCTGTGTTGATGTCTTCTTTGTTAAACTTTTCTAGTATCTTCTCTATATAATGTTTTTGAGACAAGATATATCCCTCGGGACTTTTGATTATCTTGACTCCTAAAATGACATCAGCCACACCCATATCCTTCATATCAAACTTGGAGTTCAACATGTTCTTTGTAGATTTTATCATTTCATTATTGCTACCAAGAATGAGCATATCATCTACATATAGACACACAATGACATAATTACTACCGTTGTATTTGACATACACACATTTGTCACATTCATTGATTCGGAAACCATTAGATATCATGACATTGTCAAATTTCTCATGCCATTGTTTTGGAGCCTGTTTCAAACCATATAACGATTTGACAAGCTTGCACACTTTTTCCTCTTGTCCTGGAACCTTAAACCCTTCAGGGTTGTTCCATATATATCTCCTCATCTAGATCACCATTTAGGAAGGCGGTTTTTACATCCATTTGATGAATCTCAAGATTGTTTAACGCCGCAAAGGCAATTAACATTCTTATAGATGTTATCTTTGTAACAGGAGAATAAGTGTCAAAGTAGTCAAGACCTTCCGTTTGTCTATAACCTTTAACTACAAGTCTCGCTTTGTACTTGTCAATTGATCCATCTGCTTTCATCTTCCGTTTGAATATCCATTTGTATCCAAGAGGTTTACAGCCTCGAGGGAGATCCGAAAGTTCCCAAGTATGATTTTGCAGTATGGATTCTATCTCACTATTTATGGCTTCTTTCCATAACAAAGCCTCCGATGATGACATTGCCTCTTTATAAGTCTGAGGTTCAGCTTCTAACACATAAGTCAGAAAATCGGGTCCAAAGGACTTCGATGTTCTAGCCCTTTTACCACGACGAGGACCATCAATATCATCATTGTTATTTTCAGGAACTGAATCAATATTCATATCATCAGATTCCTGTTCAGGCTCAGTTTCTAACACAGGCCTAGGAACTCTATTGTCCTTAAATGGGAACACATGTTCAAAGAATTTTGCATTCCTAGATTCCATAAACGTATTCGGATGGATATCAGGAATCTCCGATTTAAAGACAAGGAAACGATATGCACTGCTATTATAAGCATAACCGATGAAAATACAATCAACAGTCTTAGGTCCTATTATAAGCCCAGTCCGTGTATAAATTTCCAGTAAAAAGATAAGAAGCCCCTGGGCCAAGCCCATCTTATCTAATGACCCAACCCAACCCAGCCCAGCCCGGCCCGGTCGGTCGGACGGGCGGGCGGCGGCGGCGCGCGCGTGGGGTTTAAAGCCCACTTTGTCCATGCCTTCTCCCCCTATAAAACTTCCATGACCCTAAGGGCCTAACCCTTTAAGGCAAACTAAAGGTAAATATACCCAATCAACTTGTTCTCCACACCCAATGTGGGACAAATATTTTTCCCCCTTCTACCAAGTTCATGTAGGCACTTTTAGAGGTCAATTCCTCATTCATCTAGACTTGATTTGGCTCACCGAGTGTTCGGTCTTAAACTCTTAATCAAGACGAACACACCGGTATGTGGGTCCGTCCACGTGGACGTGTGGGACCCACTAAAACAATTAATTAAAATTGATAAAAATCAAGTTTTTTTCCAACACCGGGGCTCGTAAGATCTGCGACACAGAAGTCTTGAAGAGGGCTTTCGGCTGATGCCAAAGTGATGAAACAAGTTATAGCCAAGAGCCCTAGCAAAAGAACACGAGAAGCCATTGGAGAAAATGTGAAAAGCTTCCAAGGGAGCGGAGGAAGTAAATAAGAAGAAGAATAACTTGAGTTGTTAAGGTATTGATAATTGGACTGCTTTTATAGATAGAGATAGATGAGATGAGATGGGGAAGAGTGACGACTTAATTAGCTAGTCTGTCATTGTTGTGACAGTCCTAACACCTAGTACCCGTATGAGTTTTGATTAATTGTTATTCTTCGTAACGGAGGTGTTGACCGGTCAGTCTGGAATCTTTGTTAACACCTACAGAGCCATTGAAGTTAAGGTTTTGGGTCCCGAAAAAATATAAAAAATGGGGCCCTCAAATTTGTAAGCCCCTATATATAAATTTCACTTGAATAATCATTAATTTTAGCCTGTTATGAAAAAACAAGTCCATAAAATTTGTAGTTTTAGCTTGAAAACTGGCTTAAGAAACTAGCTTAAGTTGGATTTTTGAGTTGATGTATTGCGAGAAAATGATTACCTGTCTCGTAAAGTGTAATAAGTAGGGTTTTTTAAATCAGTTTAGGAATAAATTAGATTTTGCAAAAATCAAGTTTGGAACTAAAATTGCGAGAAAGTAATGTTCAAATGACAGATTTTGAAGTGATTAATATCGTTAGGAATGGTTTTTTATGAGACTTGTATTAAATAACCTTTTACGCAAAATCTACAGAGGACCTCATTCGAGGAATCCTTTTCACTGGCGGCTCCACAGCCAAGTGTGGATGGTCAACTGACCACCCCCAATTTGTTTTTTCTCTTATAACATATGTAAATATTTTAGGTTAGTTATTCCTTTGAACACCCATCACAAATATCAATGAACACCCGGCCCAAAATTAAATGAACACTGCCAAAAAAATTAGCTCGCAAATCAATCCATTTGAACAACCCACATTACAACCCAATCATAGGCGGCTCCGCATATAAGAAAAGGTGGTCAATTGAACATCCTAATATTTTTTGCTATTTTGTTGTTATATCATATGTAGTCCTATACACAAAACACCCAGTGATCCATGTTATATATTTACTATTCAACACATAATACATTAGATCAAAACAAGGTACACATTTTAATGACAAATATGACAAACATAAAGAGTGAAAAATGTATTTATCGGTAGCGTTATTGTGCACCTTCTCCAAAAAAACGACAATAAACTCTTATCTCAAAAAACAATAGCATATGTTTTAAAAGATCCGTACGAACCTACCCACCAAATAATTTCTAACAAAAAAATATTAGTGTATTTATGTTTCATTTTGATCTTGCTTGGCTCAAATATAAAAAATTACTGAGAACAACACTTAATATGTCATGTATTTTTTTCCTAACAATATAAACACTAGCATATGGGAAATTTTAAAATATGACTCTTGGGTAGAGTTAGAAGAGTCAAGGTAATTCTTGAACACCCTATCAAAATTTTCTGGAGCCGCCACTGATCCTTTTCACGCCGCTGAAACTCTTGAGCAGGCATTGAGCGCGTAATGACGTAAAGTGAACTCGTAAAATGGGTACCTCGTACTTTATTAAAAGATCATCAAAAGATTTCATTACAGATCCGTAAGCTGATAAAATATGGTATTCTAGCTTTGAGTTTAATGAAAACTAATTTCCAAGGAACAAAAAAGTTTGAAGTTCATTGTACAAGCAAGGAAAAAAAAACAAAGAAGTAGTAGGAAAAAAGGAAATTGCCACTAATTATAACCAAGTACAATTTGGAAAATCATATGTTTTAATTACCTAATTTTTACAATTATTTTGGTTAATTGCTTCTATGAATTAGTTTGGTGTTTTCTTGACTAGCAATATCTTTGATGGGTATGATGCCGACACTTACGAGCAAGCGCTACTATTAACGAATTTTGCTAAAGTCAATGGAGCCTAATAATGATAACAAATCTATTAAATCATTGGGACAAAAATAATGTATCATGAAAATAATATATGAAGCAGTAATGAACCGTCGATGCAGGGCCGGCCCTGACAGTTGAGGGGTCTAAGACGAAATTTGAAAATGAAGGCCCTTAACACGGAAAAAACACGGAAAAAACTAAATATAAAGTCGATAAACACCGTTTCAAAACTATATGCATGTATTTAACACAGAAAAAACCCAAAATGGGCCTACAGACTTGGTGGTAAAAAATATTTGGAGGCCTTTTTTTTTCATTTTTCGTGGGAGCCTAAGGCGCCGGCCTTACGAGCCTTAGCTCAGGGCCGGCCCTGCGTCGATGTAATATAATGCCCATTTCTACGGATATGTTTAAAACACATATTTTTCGCATAACATGCCACCAAATTTATGACAAACATTTGAAAATTATAAGCAGTCTTTGGGTTATAACTTTAGCCAGATTGGAGAGAATATTCTCACGAGCTATTCCCATATGATGCACCTAAAGGCTAAAAGTGACACCTCCCTCAATTCTAAGGCGGCTCTGGTTTTTTCAATTCCTATATTTTAATCGAACAGTCTTGATTAGTTTGGAAATATTTTGATGGCTGAGATGTGTTCACTGAGTCGGAATATGTACGTAGGGATAACTACTCTTGTAAGTTGAATTAATTTAAGAAAAGTCATATGGCCAACCGCCGGACTTGTTCAATTCTAACCTTTTAAAATCTAACTAATGTCAACGGAGCTAAATTCTGTTGTGAAAGTCAACTTGCATCACAAATGCTATAGAGTAAACACTCTTATTTAATGTTGTTCAAAAAAAAAAGAAAACAATTGCCATATGTTATATGTTTTTTGTAACGATGCCATGAATTTATTTTCAAATGTTATGAATTTTTATACAAGATCATTATGATTCTATCCTATAAGATTTGAATACTTATGATTCCATCTTGAAATTCAAATAAACCCCAAAACACCCTTTCTGTCTCCTAATTTTCCTAATATTTCTCTCTTGATTTTCCTAATAATTCTCTCCTAGTTTCCTAACATTTCTCTCTCCTAATCTTTCCTAATTTATCTCTCTCTCTCTCTCTCTCTCTCTCTCTCATATCTTATAATTCTCTCTCCTAATCTTCTCACACCTAAAATCTCATAAAAAAAAAAGAATGAAAAATTCATTATGATAACAAACAAAGAAAACATAATAAATTAATTGATTTTCATAAACTATGTAAAAAACATGATAAACTAATACGACAATAATGTTCATGATTTACTGATTAACCATGTTCATGGTGAGTTTACACGGGGAACATGATGATTTATTGATTAACCATGTTTACTGCTCTAATGTTCATGCATAGAACATGGATTATTTAATAACCATGTACCCATATTCCCATTTAAGTATAAGATATCATGGCAAAATGGTGAGTTTACACAGGGAACATGGTTTATTAATTAACCATGGTCAATTAATGAACTATCTTAGACTATGTTAAAAACTTTGTAAATTAAAAACGAAAAATACAGAAAAACATGATAAATTTATAAACCATGTTCGTTGTACAAATCAGTAACATGGTTAACAAATTAACCACTAATGAGAACATGCTATAACACGAACATGACAAGTAGAAGAAGTCGACATAACAGAAGAGTGTGTAATACTACAATTTAACTTGTATACAAAAATTAAGAATTAAAAAAGTGGAGTTAAGAGAGTTGCATATACCCTACACTCCGAATTAAGAGTGTGTAATATTATTGCGAAATTGATCGTATTCAACAAAATGATGCTAATTCATATCGGTCTTTGTTTGGAGTTTTGTACAATGCATTGATCCCGGCCGCCACAACGTGTGCACAGGACCCATTATTCTGGAGAGTAACGTCAGAGAGTTTGCCATGTCAATTGAGTCCATTATATATTGAATGACCCTTATCCACTTAAAATGCCAACCTTCGTAAGTGTCATAATTGTCTGATCATTACAGACATGTAATTGCGTTACAACCATTCTGACGGTGACTTAATTTAGGGAGATTTTGCATCTTTTAAGTGAAAAATGAAAAAGGAAATGTAGTACAACAGAAATTACAAAGTCATTTTTTTCTCTTGTAATCGAATTAAGAATCAAATCAAGCCATTGTAATAGATTAAGAATGACAATATTAAAAAAAAAAAATCCATACGAAATTACAACTCAAAATGCAGAAAAGGAAACTTAAACAGACGTTTGCTCAACACTTGGCGGCTTTGATATCCTGCCTTAAGTTGTTGAGTAGTTTTAAATCATTCCTTAGAACTTAGACTCGATTTTGGCTATTACACTCTTACTCAATTGGAATGACTTCTCGAGAACTTCACTAGGGATTGCTGGTTTCGACCCGAACACAGTACTAGGAATGGCAATGAGACCGGGATTTTCGCTACTTAGGCCTACAATAGCAACTGCATGACCATGGCCAACATTGCGCTGATAGTGCACCAGACCCTGTGGAAACACGAACACGTCGCCCTTGTGAAGCACCTTTTTTAAGAGATGATTTGTTGGATTAGAGGTGACAAACGCTACTTCGATGCTGCCTTTGATAACAGTAAAGATTTCAGTCGCTCGTGGATGTGTGTGGGGAGGGATGACGCCCCCATGCGCATAGTCGATACGGGCCATGGCGATGCCGAGTGTGTTGAGTCCAGGCAATTGCGACACAAATACTGGAGTCACCTGTGATCCAAGTGCATTACTTATGTTGCCTTCGGTTTGTAACCCGGTAAAGTAGAAATCGTTTGGTTCTACGAGCTGCGGGTCTTTGCAAACTAGCCCATTCACTGCAACTGCCATATTGAACAGAAATCAATGTTAGTAGATATAGGGGTGTACGAAAAAACCGTGAAACCGGACCGAACCGGTCTATTTGAATTGGTTCTACTGTGTAATGGATTAGTTCTAGTTCTAAACAAATGAGGACCGTACATTTTGGTTCGGCTATCTGGTTCATAATTATAATTAATCCGTGCTTTAAACCGAACCAACCAACAAAAATAAATAAATAAATAAATCAAATGAACAAATAAATAAATAAATATATAACGCTGCATTTGACACCTACGATCTCTATCAATAATGATATACAATAGTCCATCCCAATATCCAACTCTCACCAAACTCTTTCCACAAACTCTTCCCCTCAATATTCTCTCCCCCACCCTAGAAATAAGTATGTTAGTGGTATGTTATTTATTACTCCCTCCGTCCCTATTTAAGTGATGATGTTACTATTTCAGCTGGATTCGAAAGTTGTTTATAATTTTCAATCTATATTACATAAAATATGCAATATGGATCTTGTTTTATAGAAATCAATGAGTTCTAAAATACAATTTTTTCAAAAGTACATAATATATTATAGATTGAAAGTTATAGACAATTTAAAAATAAAGTCAAAAAGTGAAAGTGGTCACTTAAAAAGGGACGGAGGGAGTATTATTATTATTATTATTATTATTATTTTGCAATATTTTAATGTTAACATGGCTTACAACTGGAAACCGAGGTGTGGTTTGGTCCCATATGTGTAACGGTCTGGTTATGGTTCTCAATTTTTCGGAACCGTTAGATACGGTTCGATTCTTAGATCTCTACAAAACCGGTCCAATCTGGACCATATACATCCATAAGAGATAATGTGAATCTCTATGATTAAAAATATATATCGACACAAATTTTAGGCACTAAAAGATAGATGGAAAATTGAGTGAAAAAATTATGGTACCGGGACTCGTAAGATTTGCAACACAGAAGTCTTGAAGAGGGCTTTCATCACCAAATGCAAAAGCACTGAAATAACTTATAGTCAAGAGTCCTAGCAAAAGAACATGAGAAGCCATTGGGGAATCTATGAAAAGCTATCTAGAGAATCAATTCAAGAGGAGCAATTTGAGTTGTGAAATTATTTGTTTCATTTTGGACTGCTTTTATAGATAGAGATAAAATGGGGAAGAGAGACGGCACTAGCCGTCCTAGGAACATGCATTCCTAAGACCTAGTCCCCCAATGAGTTTTGCCTCATCATTGTTCAAATCAATTATTAAACAGAACTCATAACTTAAGTGTTGACATCATCAACCCTTTTTTTTTTTTTTTTTTAAATCTATTACATGGGGAGGGGGAATGAGAACTGAAATGTTCGGAGCCCACGAAATCCGGTAGAGAGACTTATTCCGTATTTAAAACAAGTGGTTAATTGTGAAGTAATGTGAACTGAAATGTTTTATGAAAATGACCGTGTTTTTTAAAGGATTGAACCCACGACACGAAATGTGACGTTTATGAGGAAACTTATGGACACTTAGCTTTGGTTAGATCTTTGGGGCATCTTTTTTTTTGAAAGAAAAAGAGAATTTTATTAATCCATGGAAACAAATTACAAGGATTAAAAGGGATCGAGGAAAAAAGGCATCACTACGAGCGGCAACATCCCAACTAGGTTGGCATCCAGCCGCACGACAATCACTTGCCACCAAGAACCCAAGAGGGAAATAACAAGCTGACAAGGAGTCAACATAGAAAAGGAATACAACTAATCCAGAAGATCCATATCAGAACATAAGTAACTCCCCATCTGATACATCCGACAAGCATAGCAGAATAGAGCAAAAGGCAGAATCCAGAACTCCCAAAATCAAGAGCACTACGGTCGTGAAACGCAGCAGAAACGCAACAGCAGAGAAAAATGAGGAATAGCAGCAGAATATGAAGTAGTATAGCAGCAAACTAATCAACAATCAAACATCCCGAACATAGCAGCAGAGAATGAAGCACCCAGTTTGTTAAGTAGCAGCAGAGAGTGAAACACGGTCCATCACCAAAGATAACATTTAAATGGCAGCCAATATGTTTCCCAAGTTGTGAATAAAATCATCAATAGAGTACTTGTTGGGACCCCACTTAGTTTTGACCCAAAAGGAAACTCTGAGTTTGATTAACTCCAAAACCTCCACCCAATTAAGAGGGGCATTTTAAAAAATATGATTGTTTCTCATGTTCCAAATGGACCATATGACTGCCAAAGGAATGCAATTCCAAATAATTTTTTGGCTCGATTTGATTTTGCAATTCATCCACCAAATGAACAGGGCATTGACATTTTGGGGCACAACCCATTGAATGTCCCACCACGACAACACTTCAGACCATAATTCCCACACAAAATGGCAGTGAAGAAGAAGATGGTCCAAGGATTCATGCTCAAGATTACAGAATTTGCATGCAACGTCCTCCAAGTTTTGAATAATCCCCAAATTATATAAGTAGAGACTAGTTTTGACTCTACCTAATTGTGTTAACCACCCAAAGCATTGAACTCTATGGGGAGCTACATTCTTCCAGATAAAATCAAAAACGATATTAGAAGAATCAAGGCCCTTTGAGAGATGGTACATAGAAGAAACGGTGTACCTGCTTGAATTACATGCAGCCCAAGTGAGTTGATCTGCACCGCCATTTGCTATAGTAGCTCCCCTACGATCCAACATATCATACAATGCTATTAAAGTCACTTCTTCCCATTGGTAAAGCCTTCTTCTAAATTGAAAATCCCATTGCAAATACTCCTCTTTCCTTGCAAGAACCTCCCATAGAGTTTCATCTTTGCAATTGATTAGTCTGAAAATGGTAGGGTATAACACAACAAGACAGGATTCGTTAAGCCAATTGTCCTTCCAAAAAAGTATGTTCCTGCCATCACCCACTTTGAATTTGACATTCTCCACAAACTTAGAAAACATATTGGGCTGTCTCTCGTGCACTAGAATGATGTCTTTCCATAGGATTGACATTTTGTTGTTGATTTCCCTGTTAAGAGACCAACTTCCTTCCTCAAGTTTGTATTTGGCTACAATCACCTTTCGCCATAGGGCATCCTTCTCCATCCCAAACCTCCACCACCATTTTAGAAGAAGTGATTCATTCATCTCCTTCACACTTCTAATCCCCAATCCTCCTTGTTTTTTGTCTTGAGTTATATTTGCCCAACTTACCATGTGCGCTTTCTCTTCAATTCTGCTCCCCCACAGAAATTGGCTTGAGTCATCTCAATTTCTTTGACAACCCCGAGATGGTACTTTGAAGAGAGACATGTAATAGATTGGAAGGTCATTGAGCACCGATTTGATTAGTGTCACTCTACCCCAAATGAGATATATCTTCTTTTCCAAGGTGCTAATCTTTTCTTGATCTTTTCCATAATGGGCTTCCAAGTAGCCGTGAGCCTTGGATTCATTCCCAAAGGCATTCCAAGATAGGTTATTGGTAGCTTGCTGGTTTTGCATTAAGCACTTGAGCATAAGACTGTAATTCCCTATCATATACACCAATCCCACACAACACTGTTTTGTGGTAGTTTATCCTTAAGCCTGATCTCACTTCAAAGACTCTTAAAAGCCTTTTTATGAGCTGAATTTCCTCCAGATTTGCTTGGCTAAAAATGAGTGTATCGTCGGCAAACTGCAAGTGAGTCAAATTGGGTCCACCTAAACCCACTTCCATACCTCTGAAAATGCCACGCCCTTGAGCTTCCTTGAACAACCAATTGAGGCCCTCAGCCATGCAATAATGAACAAGAACGGAGAGAGTGGGTCCCCTTGTCTAACCCCTTTTTGCATTTGGAAATAATCGGTTGAGGAACCATTTACCAAAACTGAAATCCATGCTGACTTCAGGCATTCGTCAATCCAAGCAACCCATTTATTAGGAAAGCCCATGAGCTCCATCATTCTTAGGATGTAATTCCAGTTTAAGTTGTCGAAAGCTTTCTCAAAATCAAGCTTGATTATGACACCTTTATGCTTAGACTTTTTCTAACTGTCCACCACTTCATTTGCAATTAAAATTCCATCTTGTATGTTTTTACCTCTAGAAAATGCAGATTGAACCTCACCAACAATGACTGGGATTGTAACCTTAATCCTTGCAGCAAGAACCTTAGAGAGGATTTTGTACATTGAGCCAATGAGGCTGATTGGCCTGTACTCCGTAAGAGATACAGGGTTTTCCACCTTTGGGATTAAAGTAATAAAAGATGAATTAATCCCTTTTGGTAGCTTTGCTCTCCTGTGAAATTCATTCATGAATTCCATAATACCGCCTTTCATGAAATCCCAGCACTTCTTGATACTCAACAGATTAAATCCATCAGGGCCAGGCGATTTATTCCCATCACAACATCTCAACACGTCCCATACTTCATGCTCATCGAATTCTGCCACCAACTGATGTGCCATCTCAATACTGATGCCGATACCAATTCTGTTGACAAACATTGGTCTGATCTTCCAAGACTCCTTGTACAAGTTGTGGAAGTGGTTAAAAACTGCTTGTTTCACCAGGTTAGGTTCCTCAATGCATTCCTCGTTAACTATTACAGAATCCAGATGGTTCCTTCTCTGTCTTGCTGAAACCATTATGTGGAAAAATTTAGTATTTCTATCTCCATTAAGGGCCCAGTTTGTTCTAGCTTTCTGCATCCACATTCTTTCTACACATCTTGAGAGCTTCCACATTTCAGCTTTTAGTTCCCTCCTTTTCATCCTATCTTCCCCAGTTATAGATCCATGTTCTGCTTGTATGTCCAGGGAGTGTAGGTCTTCCTCAACTCTTGATAATTTTCCCTGGACATCACCAAACTCCACTTTCTTCCATACTTTAAGTGCTTCTTTAACAGATTGTAGCTTTTTGAATAGTCTGAAAGTAGCCCAACCCTGATCATTGTTTGACTCCCATGCTTCTTTCATGGCCTTCAAATAGTTGGGATGAGATAGCCAGGCATTAAAGAATTTGAAAGGTTTTGGTCCCCACTCTAGCTCTCTCATCCTCCATGAGAAGAAGGGGGCAATGGTCAGACATGGTCCTTGGCAGACCCCATTGCTTGAGCTTAAAGTTTTCCAACCAAATGGGATCAAGCAAGAATCTATCTATTCTGCTCCACTTCTCATTATCTTGGGAATTAGACCACGTGTAACACCTTCCATATAGTTGCAAATCTACAAGCTCCATGTTTTCAATGAAATTGTTGAAGTCCCTCATACCTCTGTCTCTTCTTGAACATCCTTGTCTTTCACAGATACTTTTAATTTCATTAAAATCCCCCCCAATGCACCAAGGATCATAAAATCCTGATTTTAGATTAAGAAGTGTATCCCATAGTTTCCTCCTATCCTGGACATCACATGGACCATAAATATTGACAATAGTACATGAAAAGGTTTGATATATTGTACCTTTCAGCATTAGGAAATTCCTGCTGCTACAACACTCTTCCAAGATGAAAAATTCCGGGTTCCAAATCGTGAGAATCCCCCCCGAGCTGCCATCAGATTCCACCTCCAAGAATTGGTGATCAGAGTTGCCCCAAATTGAAGTCACAAATTCTGTTGTAACTGCTTTTAGCTTTGTTTCTTGAATGAGTAACATATCCACTTTTTTGTCTTTTACGAGTCTCTTCAACTTCCCTCTCTTCTCCAAAATGCCCAAGCCCCTAGCATTCCACGACATGATCTTCATGATGAAAGGCTTGAGCATACCCCCATAAGGAATTGAAGACATTAACTAGCATTATCAGGCAATAAAGCCTGCACTTCTGCCCTCTCAGTATCTTGGATCTCCATCTGCAAAATCTTGCTAACCACCTCCTCTTCAGAGCCCTTGTAATCGTTTCCCATCAGGTTGTCTAATGCCCATGCAGCTTGAGCCTCGTTTAACAAAATTCTGTTCCTGTTCACAATTCCTTCAGTAGAGACAGAAAGGGCCACCGCAGCAGCTGCAGACCTATACACCACACATTTCTGTCTTCTACTATCATAAGATGGTTTTGTTAGATTCAGAATTTCCTCAACCGACTTGTTTTTCCTTCTTGCTTTGGGTTTCACCACCTTTTTAGAACCTGCTGCAGAGTTGTGATCAATACTCTCCTCCATTTGGTTGCACTTTTCCTGACCCACCTCATTAGCTGGCCTAGAGGTATTAATTGGGATAGGAGTTGGAATAGTACTTCTTAAAGTATGTCCCATAAGGATATCAGAGAATTTGGCATGCAGTTGAATAGTCCCATCTCTGGCCAATGGAGAAATTTGTTGTCCCAAGGAGCTGCACATAGAGTCCCTCAAATTACATTTATTTACCACCTGCAAGGTCTGCACTTCTGGAGTCTCAACTGTCTCATTTAATGCAGCCAACGTGTCCTCTGTATCAAACAAAGTTTCTGCCACATGATCGACATGGTCGCTGCCATTATCCGCCACTTGTTCTTGCCTTTCCATGTCATTTTCCAAGTCAACTTCTTCATTCAACTCTTCTTCTACCCTGCAGCCCTTGCAATTGCAATCCGATCTAAGAATGGTATTCACAACGATTTGTTCTTCACAGATCCTAATTTTGAATTTCACACCCTTATTCTCCACTAGCACCACATCATTTATATCCTCCATGATCTCCGTGGAAATAAGAACTTTGCCCACTGAGAATGAGATTTCTTTGATTGTGTCATCACTAATTTGGATAACCCTCCCCCATTTCTGCCCCAGTTTGATAAACGTACCAGAGTTCCATAAATGGAGTGGAACGCCATAGCAATTTAACCAAACAAGACGCGACGGAGGAATGACAGAATATTTGTTCCATTTTCGAATCTCCACAAACAAATCCTTAATCCATGCAAATTCACCATTATTGAAAACAGAATCACACTTTTCAATAGATGGAAAAGTAATAATCAGATGTTCCCCTCCCATAGGCCTAACCTGAATATCGAGATATCCAAGATTTCTGAGATGGTCCTGGATGAGAGCCATGGATTTCAAAGGGGAGAGCTTTGCCACCGCACTCCTATAGAGCCATTCGTTCCCAATTTCATCGAGCTTTAACGATTGTTCAGAATTAGTTGTACCTTTCACTACTTCTGAATAGAGTTTGGACCCCTTTCTCCACTCCCTTGGCTGATTCGCCCAATTTGACCCTTCCCCTTTCTGCAACCCAGCTTTCTTCGATGTCGGGCCCGTAAGCTTCTCCTCCTCTTTTCTGGGTCTTGTGTGGTCTGATTTGAGGTTCCTATTTGAAGCATCAAATGAAGCAATCTTGACCAAAATCTTCTGATCCCTAATTACGAGCCCATTTAGATCGTATATCGCGTCCCACGCTTCCTTCTTGGATCTAAATCTGACGAACCCAAATTTGGTGTTGAAGCGTCTACTCAACTTGTGGGGGATAAACACATCCAGCACTTTACCAAATTTGGAGAAAAGCTGGGCAAGCCACTCGGCATCCATATCCATGGGGAGATTATCCACATAGACCCCCAATGAGTTTGCCACATCATTGTTCAAACAAAAATGATATATAGACTCCCCAGCCACTCCCAGTCACACCGTCTCTCACATGGGGTGTGATCCCCACATGTGGGCCCATACCCCATGTAAGAGAGGGTGTGGCTGGGGAGAGAGTGTATGTATCACTATTCTTGTTCAAATCAATTTATTAAACAGAACTCATAACTTACGTGTTGACATCATCAACCTTTTTTTTGTATTTAATCTATTACATGGGGAGGGGGGAATGAGACTCTATCCCGGGATGCAGTGTGGGGCATCTAAGAGGTCTACCGTATGAATTAGTGACCACTTGCACATCATCAACCTTAAGCAAAACAATTATAAAAAAGTACATTATATTTCGGTATTCAAACATAATCTCTATAAGCTTTTTTGCGATAATAGTATAAGTGAAAATGATATTTATTTGCAAAATCCCAAGTTTAACCAAAGTTTCTACAATTGTTTTCGTTCCTTCAAATAGTAATGATGATTACTGTGTTTACGAATCTGACGTTTCTTATAAGCAAATATTATTCTTTGAAGATGGATTACAAAAATTAAAA
Organism: Vaccinium myrtillus; assembly: GCA_016920895.1. Lineage (NCBI taxonomy): Eukaryota > Viridiplantae > Streptophyta > Magnoliopsida > Ericales > Ericaceae > Vaccinium > Vaccinium myrtillus. Next base: position 186,840 of record JADGMU010000478.1, on the reverse strand, counting down.
AGACTATGGCACGACCTTATCACAACAAGGAGCAATGCTGAGAATTGTCAATGAATTTTGAATAATAACCGGAGCCAGCGAATAATAAAAAAATCAATTTGTAAAAAAATCTTAGATGCTAATGCTGTCTTTTGTGCCGAATAATGATAGAGCTAGGTGACATATGACAAACCAAAATTCGAAGAGAAATTATACATATTGATTGTTGGGGCCGGTTCCACTCACACATAAAAAAAATACAAATTTTGACACAGATTTGTAAACATGTAATCCAACTAGGGTATTTTAGTGACTCTTTAATGCCGATCACTAAAATGATATTGATTTTACAACTAGGGTATTTCTTATTCCAACATAAACAATGCATGTCAATGGAATTGTTTTTGGACAACTGATAAATTAATGCATTGACATAAATAAAATAAGAAACAAATAAATTCATCATAAAATTTTGGTACTACAAAAAGAGCTAAAAATTAATGCATTCTCATAAAAAAAAAAAGGCTAATAATTAATACTCTCATAAAATATTGGTACTAAAAAATAAAAATGTGTAAATTTGGTGTAATTACAGGTTTCTTGGGTGTTCCACTAACAAAAAACTATTTTTTCCAAACACCGAGACAGGTCATTCTCTCACAACACATCACATAAAAAATTGTGAAAAATCAGTTTATTTAAAAAATGAGTTAGCGGAACACCCCTAAAAGGTGACTGTGGTTCTAACTAAACCTGAACCAATAACCACACTGTCCTTTTTGTTCTATTGTGATGTGGATTTCTGATGTTGTCCTTCCAAATGTGAAAAAGTAGGCAAATTAGAGATTAAGAAAATGATTTTAACACTCCATTTTTTTTTACTGATTGCACTCCCCCTTTTGTCCTCTTATAAAAAACGGAAATTTGAACTTACACCCCTTGTTGCGCGATTTGCAAAGACACTTCCTCAACTTCATTTTTAGCTACTTACACCTCTGTACTTCAAACTAGTATATTGTAACTAGTAATAAATCTGTTAACATTGACGGAAAAGAGAAAAAGGTGGGAGTTTTCCTTCCAAAACAACGAACAATTATAAATACATACCCTCTCTACCACACTCTGTCACACTACCTTTTCACATGTGGGGGACCCACCCCACTTGTGAGAGGGGTGCGGCAGAGTGTGGTAGAAAGGGTGTGTCTATATCATTTTTGCAAAACAACTTATCTTATGCCTAAAATACGCCTGTAAGAATATGTTTTGCTCTTTTCTTGAACGTCTCATGGTAACAGAGCTTAGATCCAAATGAGCTAATGGCAAGATCTTTGCATCGGTCGTACATCGATCTGCATCAGATCTCTCGTTCCCTCTCTCTCAGTTGACTCAAGTGGCAGCAACAATTCTTTCGTTCTCTCTCTTAGTCGACTCCTACCCACCACTCACCGACGACCGGTGACCATCCCTCAACCCTCGGCAACTACCGACGACCACTTTTCAGCCACTGAAGTCCTTCGATTAGTCTCGAATCAGACTGGGTAACCTCGATTGACTTCGAAAATGTCTGGGTTACTCCAAAACTAACATCCCCTTTATTGAGAGATTTCGATGGAGAAAAAAGGAAATGGAAAGAAAACACAGTTTTTCGCATGTTTTGGATCCAAGATGTGGGAGAAAAAAGGAAATGGAAAGAAAACTCAGTTTTTCGCATGTTTTGGATCCAAGATGTGAGAGAGGGTGGGATAGCAGAACCCTTTACAAGCCTAATTTCTTTTTTCGCTAAAAGTGGCACGATTCCGTTAGAAAGGGAGTACAAACGGATCGTCGTCAACTTCCCGCAACACGTGCGGTCCACCCCTTCGCCAGATCATTGTCGTTTTTGCACCTTTATCTTCGTCTCGTCAAGGCAAAACTACTTCTGTAATCAAAACTAAGTTTTGAACCTTTGATTTGCCAATCTTAGAAAGTTTTGAACCTTTGATTTGCCAATCTATTCTAAGATAACAAGTGCCAAAATCATCTTTATAATAAAACACAGCGGAAAATGTCCAGGCATATAAACCGAACACCCTCTACAACACTGTACGATCAATTTTTCATGTTAGTTATAGTCCTCTGAACAACTCTTGTAATAAGATACAAGGGAATATTTTCTAATCTTTTCTTGATACAAGAGAATCTTCCACAAATTTCTAAACAACATTTGACTCAAGTTGGATCTTCATCTTCACGCTCCAAAAAATATTGTTTTCTCGATTAAAAAGTGAAAAAGCAAGTTGTTGAGCTCCCATATTTTGATTGTTTCAACTTACCATTGTTGTAGACATTCTAAGGTTTTATTTCCCCATCCCAAATATTAACTCCCAAGATCCACCAGCCAATACTCTGATACAAATGGCTTTGTCCTAGCCTATTAGTTGATTTTAGTGGAGGAAATCAAGCAGACATGGAGCAAATCAAGACTGCTAAAAGGAGCAGAAGAGACCGTGCAAAACAGCAGCATAATAGGGCTGATGTGTCTTGCCTTTCTTTTCAACCTTACATAGAATAGATTGGGCTTAACCCATCCATTAGGCCTAAAACAAAGAAGATATAAGCTAGCCCATTTACATGGAAACATTAAGCCCACAACAAAAATGATTGTTCAAGGTATTACCTTTAACATGGCAAGAAAATGACCCCAACTCTCACCTATCCTTCTAAATGTTGAAAAGCTCCAAGCATTGAGAGGGACTCCTATACAGGTTAGCCAAATGATCCTTTTCCAAGCTAGCAGATTCGACAGGTTGAAGCTAAAAGGGTTTAAAGCAGAGGACGGAAGGCAGTGAACCAATGGAGAAAAGCTAATTAAATAAATGCTGCTTTTTAATTATGAATTTTTTTTATAAATGTAATGGTTATTTGTGATGCCCTCTCACATGATGTTGGATCCATTTATGTATAGGTCACATCATTGTGAGAGAAGCGGTACAAATAGCTATTGCTTTGAAAATTTATATTTTTTATAAAATTGTACGCTAAAAGATTACGGAGATATAAATTAAAGGACCCAAGTCTGCTGTGTGGTGGACCTTTATGCCGGCTGACGGCTGGGGCGTTAATTGATGGACGTACTTATTTTCTTGGGTAGCGGCGAAGCACCTTTTTTATCGGGCAGCGCATAGATTTAAGACGGATATGGACACTGGTGGAATCAGGATTTAAACGAGGGGTTGCACCGTTCAATGAAAAATTAGTTACATGTTATGTGGAAAACTAATACTATGAAGAAGAAAAGTACCTGTAAAGTCACATAATTGTTATGTTTTGTTGTGGGCTTTTTAAAAAAAAAAATGAAATAAAGGTTTGCTCCAATTGCCTTAATATTCAAATGTAATATTAAGATATTAATTTTTCTTGATCCGAATTGATCATTTTCTAAATTGTAATTTTTGCAGTATTTGTACAAAGTATTACAACCTTCAATTCCATCCCAAGCTAAATAAGGGGCAGTTTCCCATTTTAGCACGAGTGCTAAAAGCTCTAAAAGGGATGAACGTGTTAAAAATAGTTGATATATATAACGAGAATAACATGTCTCGAGATCCGTGTTGAGCACTTTTAGGACTTCTAACAAAAATGGAAAACCACCCATGACAGTCCCCTACGAAATGACGTGAAATGTTTTAAAAAAATAAAGTTTTCATGCCAAACAAATTTAATTTTTTCGCACCCAATTAAAGATCTAATATGTCACGCCCTCATTTTCTTAAAACTTAAATAAAAGAATTTCAACAACAAATAAGTCAAGTGATAAGATTTCCATAAAATAAAGTACATCAATTAGCCCATTGGCTATCAAATGTTCGGGCACCCTTGCCCCAAAGGTGAAGTCAAAAGTAATGTTTGGGCACCCTTACCCCAAAGGTGAAAATCAAAGTAGTATCACATAAGTTATTACAAATCCATAGTAAAAAAGATAGTGAAAAACTAGAGTTACATTATCATCTTCCCAAAAGAAAATTTAATGCCTAGAAGATGAATAAAATAACTTCATGCCATGTATGCTCATCATCCAAGTTATGCACTTCAAATCATGCACGATCAAAGCTAGGTACCTGAAAAGGGATAGGGTGAGCACACGCGCTCGTAGGAGAACTATTCTACTAACGCTAGGTGTATAAATATTATGCATGCACATGTAGGCAAGATATACCCAAAGGATGTTCATGTGCGAGTCCAAGTATCCAAGTAAAAGAGAAGGGATTTTTGAAAGTTCCAAAGTACCCAAGTGACTACCAAGTATCTACCCACAACCCATGTGTTCAAAGTCCTTTCTAAGTGTCCAAAACACCACCCAAGTAACCAAGTTCATCACACAAGTCTAAAATCAAGTTTACACATCGAGTTTCGACAAGACACAATGGATAGTTCAAAAATCTCGTTTTTCACCTCATTCATTGAAGAAAAATCATCATTTCATTTACACTAGGGATTTAAATCTCTCTGCCGGATTCCAAAGGCTCCGCGTGCCTCTGCCGGTACTTTGAAAAATGATCCAGTACTTGGAAAAATGATCCAACACTTTGCATGCATGTTCCCCTCAGCATCGGATGCGTCGTATTTACACCGTTTACTTCTGAAACACTCAAAACAAACCTTATGTGCAATATCTTTTAAAACTTAATAATAAACATAATAATAAGATCAAACTTAAGAACTTAAGCCCACTAATATTTACATATTTGTGTGCTTATCAGCAAACCAATACGTTTGTTTAGATAATATACCAAGAACATTACCCCAGTACAGAAATAGGCGACATAATACGTTAGTTAGAGAGACGGCGACGCGGGTAGCCCTCCTCGGTCGGTTAGAATGTTAACATCGAAAAATTCCAAAACCTTGTCGACTCATTCAATTGTTTAGTCTAATTTAGAATTATGTTGCAATATATTATGATTCAATTTCTATCTACTAAATTACTAATAATTGAGTTCATTACGTACCCACATTATGTTAAATTTTTTTTTTTTTTGCTTTAAAAAATGATATCGGAAAATTCTTCGTCTGTTCATCCAATTTTTGTTTATAGTACCCCATCATCTCCGCCAGGAAATAGTATGTCAAACTTATTCATGATACTTACGTTGCTAATTATATGTGTATTGAAAAGTTTTTTTCTATTTGTTGCTAAAATAATTCGTATATATATGACAATTTATATACATAGAGAGACATTAATTCATATATATTTCACATGAGATTAGATGAGAAGCATGAGACAAACACTTGTATTAAAATACTATTTGTACATTACACTTACGGTTTTTATATATTACAGTATATAATAATCAGAAGGGCAACTTTGACAAGAGCGGTTCTTTACCTATCGAAGTGGACTCTAAATGAGGAAATTACAAGAATTGAGACGAATCTTGAGCCTTTCGTGTCCGCTAAAACTTCGCTTAGGGAGGCAACAATTTCATATTACAACGGATAGTAGTTTTATAAAATGTCTCTTTCTCAACTATCCTTTTCCAAAAAGTAGTTATATTACAACGGAGAGCGGTTTTATAAAATGTCTTCCTCCCATATACTTTAAGGCTTAGATTGTTTCCGAAAACGCACTTTGCAATAAAAAAGGACAAGAACTATTGTTTTGGTAATGAAAAGGACAGTTACTTTGCTGAACCGTAGATTTACTTTGCATCATAATCTTGGTCTTTAATCGAAAAGTTGAAATCAGAAGAATGATTCAAATGCCAAGATTTGTTAAATTGGGTAAATTCTTTTGGTACCACCCACATTTATTGGGACATTAGTTTTGGTCCTATCTTCCAAGTTTACCATCTACAAAGTTTCTACTACTTTCGGGTCTTGCATGCATGTACTATACCATGGAGTTTTTTGATTGGCCAATTTGCGAGGACATATGATGAGTTGCTTGGTTTGGTCAATTATAGAGCATGCTCCCAAGGGCCGAGGAGGTTCAGATAAGAATTATTTATAAATTATCTTTATTTCTGATAGTTTGCTAGATTTTTTTTCATCTATATTGCGCTAGAGTGGTTGATATTTTGTGAACTAAAATTTTGTTTGCAAGTGTCTTCAGGTATGGGCATTGCGCTAGTGATTTACATTATGTGGAGTAAGGGGTAGCCTAAGCCCTAGGCCAGAGAGGCCTGGGCCTAGAGCATCCCAAAAACCCAAAATTTTTTGGGCACTCTCATGGGCTTCAATAGTAGTCTTTTTAGCCCAATAGAAAAAATTAAAAGGCTCAATCTAATTTTTAATAAAGGCCCAAACAAAGAGCTCCATGGAGTTTTAAAAAACAAAAAGCCCAAGTCCAATTGTCCAAAAGCTCAAAAAGGCAACCCATTACCTCTTGGAGTGTTAAAACAATTCCCCCATTCAAATGGTTTTCCACTTTCCCCAAATCGGTGAAAATGAAATCTCTCTCTCTCTCTCTCTCTCTCTCTCTCTCTCTCTCTCTCTCTCTCTCTCTCTCTCTCTCTCTCTCTCTCTCTCTCTCTCACAGCTAGGGGGGCAAGCATGTTGCTTAGGATCAAGGCAATATTCAATGCATAGATTTTAATTTAAAAAGTGTTTGGAACATTGGGAATTTGTAATATTCTATTCTCTTTCTCATTAACTAATGGGTCTTGGGGTTTGTGGGTTCAAGACTAAAGTTGGGGTTATTTGGGTTCAATACATAGGCAAGAAACTCATATTTTGCATTTTGTATATCTATTTTCCTCAACTCAGTTTTGTGAACCATATAAGCACTTGTTTTGAGTTTATCAGAAATGAGTCGGAAACTTAGTTGTTAGATGGTTTAATGGTAATTGATTTTTTTTTGGTTAAATTCCTAAAACACCCACTCATCAATTCTAATTTTCCTAGAACACCCCCTAACCTTTAAAAACGTCCATACGCACCCCCTCATCTTTCACCATTAGCCACATTGACCCCTTCTGTTAAAAATCCGTTAACGGGAGGAAGAAAATGACAAGTTTACCCTTTAAAATTTTTAAATTGCAAAACACAACCTCTTCTCTCTCCCTTCTCTCCCCTGCAACTGATATACTTCTCTCTCTCTCTATCTCTCTCTCTCTCTCTCTCTCGGAATGGAATCGATGCCTGTGAATTGGGAAGCTCTGGACGCCCTCCCTAGTCATTGATTTTGCCAAATCCGAAAACCTAATCGAGGATTCCGCAGTTTCATCTCCCTCGTCTTCACCTTCATCTTCGTCTTACCATTCCCAAGTGCTCATTCGTCAGGTTAGACGGTTGTTAGAGGTCGGCGATATTGACGCCGGACTGGAGTGCAATAAAACATGTGCTAGAAACCAGATTCGAGTGCAATCTGCAAAATTTATTAAAAATCCCATACCCATTGGGATTACCGTAATTAGTTTATTCATTATTCAATTATTAAGAATTGGTAATTCATAGATGTTTTTGGCCCATTGTTTATTGATAGACTGATTTGCGCAAACTTTATTGCAGATTGATTCACGCAAAATTGTGGTCTTACAGAATGATTAGTAGAACATTATATAGTTTTGGCTTTTCTCTTATTGTGATTGTTGCTGTAAAATTTGTTTCAGTATTTATCTTGAGGGCATAATTTTTAGATTAGGCATTGAGCACTAAAAACTCTTGGGTTGACCTATATACAGTTCATTGTATCTTGCAGAACAGCTTTTCTATTTTCTCTAATTTAGTATTTATATTGTTTTTGTGGAACAAAAAATTAATCTAAATGTTGTAGAAGTTCTAGGAGTGAAAATGGATCGTCGACTTGTAGACTGGTTCAAAAAATTTGATCATGATGATTGCGTACGTTATAACAAATCGAAATGCTAAAAAAGAAATCAATTAAAAAAAATAAAAGAATTTGTTGAACACATGTAACACTTCTTCTCCAAAAACAATTAAAAAAAGAACTGGGTCTGGGATTGGATATCTGCGATTACACTTGGGTTTGGTCCTTTCCTTTATTGATTGGCTTCAAATCGTTCCCTAGAACTGGGATTGGATCTCTTTGATTACACTCTTACTCACTTGGAATGCTTTTGCGAGAATATAACTAGGGATTTCTGGATTCGTACCGAACACTGAATTCGCAATGGTATTAACATCAGGATTTTGGCTACTAAAGGTCGCAAGGGCAACTGCAGGACTATTTCCAAGATTTTGCTGGAAGTGGACAAGACCCTCTGGGAACACAAATGCATCACCCTTCTGAAGAACCTTTGAAATGAGCTGGTTTGCAGGATTGTAGGTGCTGGAGGTGACAAATCCTACTTCAAGGGTACCTTCAAGGACAATCAAAATTTCACTGGCCCGAGGATGGTAGTGTGTACGGTTCAGGCCGTATGGCACATAGTCAATACGGGCCATGGAGACGCCAAGTGTATTAAGTGCAGGAAAATTAGCTACGAAAAAATGAGTGACATATGATCCAAGTGCATTCGATGTGTTGCCTGGCACATTTACCCCGCTTAAGAAGAAATCATCCGCGTGCACGTGGTTTGGATCTTTGCACACATATCCGTTTACTGAAACTGCATGGTTGGACAAAACGTTAGAAAATCTGAGACACCATAAGTAACAATGAGACATTTTGGACAAAATTCAAGCACCAACAAAAAAAAAGGAGTAATTGAGTAGGGAAGAGTATGGTACTTGGGCTATTAAGATCTGCGACACAGAAGTCTTGCAAAGGGCTTGGGCAAGGGCGGATCTATAGCTATCATAGGGTGGGCTATAGCCCAGGTAAATTACAAAAAAGATTAAATATTTACATGTAAAATTTTTGTTCAATAAAAGATCTACATGGTTAGCCCATGTAAATATTCAATTATATGGATTAGCCCAGGGCAAATTCGACTCCTAGCTCCGCCATTGGGCTTGGGTCTGCCGAAGCAACGTAACAAGTTATAGCCAAGAACCCTAACAAAAAAACTTGAGAAGCCATAGCAAAAAAATTATATGAAAAGTATTGAATCTTTTTAGGAGATCAAAGATAATTGGATCGTGCGTTTGTACCACTTTGAGCTGCTTTTAAAGGGAGATGAGGTGGCGAAGAGGGACGGCTCTTTTAGGCCTAATCATTAGATAATCCCGTCATATCACGTTGATCCTCTCCCCAAATGCAAATCTAATGGCCATGTAAAAAAAGAGATTTTATTAATCAAATGCACCTTTCGTCTACGGAAATGACTACAATACACACCAATTAAAGTTGTGTACCATATGCACTTATTGAATAGTCCAGATTGTGCCACCTCATTGGCAATCGTTACATTTTTCAGTTTTTCGTATCTTTTCAACAATATGATTCGTAATATTTTAGTGTGTCTCGTAACTTTTATAAAAAATAATCGCGACTTTTGTAGTGGTGGGTATCATACACATGATACACACCCAAATAAGGAGGTGAATTGTAGCCTTTTTCTTTCGTTTACTGAAGAATTGTGCAACGTACACGTTAAGTTTTATTTTTTTTAAATAAGTATTGTGTAACATGTTTTTTTTTTATATGGACAATTTAATGCGTGTACCTTTCATTTTTGTTCCAGATGTAAAAACCTAGTTGATTTAATTGTCTACTCCTAGTAATGTATGGTTAAAAAAGGCTTGCTTTTAAGGGACCATTTGGGTCTCTTGTGAATTTTGCTGGGTTACTTAAAAATAAACAATAAACAAATAAGATGGCCGTGTAGGGACTGGCTACCAAATTCCTTATTAGAAAACTAAACAAGTCAACTAAACAGAAGAATTATCCATTTAATTTAATTTTTCTAAATGGCCAGGTCGAAGCAACGGTGTCGCAATTCATAAAAAAATTGTGTCGGGCCTGTCGGCGCACAATTCCAGATTCAACTGCGTGCGGAGCCATTGGAGGTACATAGGCCCATGTGCACCTAATGGTTCCGAACACACTTGTGTTCGGATTTCAGTTTTTAAATAATCATGCATCATTACCCCACCCCCTTTTTTTTTTTTAAGGCTTCAAAGGAATTTTATTAATCAAATGTATGAAATACAAGAGATTAAAAGGGCAAGAGCAAAGGCATCACAGCAAGAGAGAAGCATTTCAGTGAGGTTGACACCCAACACTCTCGATAATCATATGCCACTAAAGCCCTGAAAGAAGAAAAGTTAATTGGTAAGTGATCAACGAAGCTCCAAAGGAGATGTAGAATCCCAAGTACAAGTCCATAAACGCAGCACCCAAAACAAATTACATGATACATGAATATGTCTACAATCAAACCAAGACAATCTGTCCTACATCGAACCAAGCCATCAGCAAAGAAATTGCATCAATATAGCAGCTGAGTATAGCCAAAGGCAGTCATTCACATCCCCTTTGAAGAAGTAGTAGAATCCAACCTTGAGAAAAATTTGCAGCAGCAGCAAGCCAGCAATTGATTCAAGTGTGAGAAGCATTTCCAAAAATAAATTACCACCAGCAGCCCGAAAAATTCCCCAGGAAGCATGACCCTTAACAGAGAAATGCTTAGCAAAACAGATCTAGGAAATCCATTATAAAATTTGAAACAGATGAAGTAGCATGCAGCACCAAGAGCAACCCCAAATCTGATAGGAGTCTATTCACATAGTAGCATGGATGCTTCCAAAATACCCAGAAAACAAAAAAGCTTTAGCGCACTCCAGAAGCATTGATCATTTAAGGAGCAAACCCAGCATATGGAGCACTAAACTCAGCTAAGCGAGCCATTGACAACAGTAAATTAATGAATCCCCTGCGATACAAAAATAGATGAAGACACATTAGAACTGCAGAGAAAGACAGGGAGCCCATTGAACATCTCCAGAATGCTCAAGTAAAGAAGCAGTATCTGATACCTTGAGATATTGTTGATTCACCACTCCAAAAGACTCAAAATCACATAGACAACTAAAGACTAAAAAACACAGACATCGAAAGACGCGAATAAGAGAGAGACACGCTCTAAAACAAAGAATACCTAGACGAAATATACCATAAAAAAAGAGAAAAAGACACAAGACACACGAGGAGGACACACTAACCTTTGAGACTAAACCACTGCAACCCCAACCCCGGGACTGAGACCCCAACAAACAAAACCAAACCCAAGTTGAAAGACAGAGACCAGGGCCACAAAAGCGAAAACACACCACCCCAAACCCGGAAAGATTGAAACCAAGACTAACGAAAAGAAAAAAACCCCAAACACCCCTACACCCCAGCCCCAAAATTAATAAGTTGCTCTTTAATCTATAAATGAAATCATTTACAGAATAGTCAATATTATCCATTTTAGTTCTCACTCATAAGGCAACTCTCAAATTAATCAGCTCCACTACCTCCTTCCAATTAAGGGTCTTAACTTGAAAGATAAACTCATTTCTCATTTTCCACAAGGTCCATAAAATTATAAAATTACTGTAAAGACCCAAAAATTCTCGCAATATTGGTATTGTAGAAGAAACACTACAACAAAAATGATAAACCGTGACGAAATTCTGGTGACGAAATTAATTTGTCTCCTATGTGACTATTTTGAGAGGAAAAATATAATTCGTCTCTAATTGGGAGGATAAACAAAAATAAAGGTGATGAAATTTTATTTCGTCTCTAAACTTGTGGAAGAATGGAATTTTTGGTGACGAAAATATTTTTTTCGTCACTAATATGTTTCCTCCACATCTTTTTGGTGACGAAAATATTTTTTTCGTCACTAAAATGTTCCCTTCAATGGAATTTTTTGTGATGAAAATATTTTTTTCGTCACTAATATGTTCCCTCCACATCTTTTTGGTGACGAAAATATTTTTTTCCTCACTAATATGTTCCCGCCACATCCTCCCCAGGAGAGCAAACCAATAGAAAACAAAAATATTCCTCACAAAAGAGAAGACTTTGGCCCAAGAATTTTTTTTCGTCACCCATTTACTCTATTTTTTTGAATAAGTTAGCTTCCTAAATTTCATGAACCGTTACTAGAAACAGGACTATAGCGACGGTTTTATTAACCGTTAGTAGATTAATTTTACTCCACCAAAACTAATTTTCCTTATTCATTTAATCATTTTCTCGTAAAAATTTGCCTCGATCGGGTTTAGAAAGCTTCTTAATTATCGAGACACAATTTCATTAAAAAAAAAATTTTTTTTTTTCTGATCAATTGTGTAGCGATAGCTCCCCCGTTTTTAGTAAAATTCTTCTTTGCCGATCAAAAAAAAATTGTGCAGTGATAGGCGATTAACTTTATTTTTGTATGCAATTAATTATGTACTCTTTAATATGTAAAAGATAGATGGTTTCGATTGAAAAAAATTACTCAAGTGTGAGGTCAAGTCTTGCAATCTAAAAAAATGACCCGACGAACTTCGATTTTGGTGACAATGACGAGATGTGAAATGCCAACGGTTTAAATCGACGCTTATAAATACGGAGTTTGTAATTACATTTAAAATATATATGTTAAATGTAATTTATAACAAACTATTAAACCAGATTAAAAAAACTTATTTGTATAGTATAAACAAGATTACAAAAAGAAAATTTATTAAAAGGCTTATGTTAAAAAAGAAAATTTATTAAAAATATGATAATAGTAGGTGTTTGTATAATGGGTGTTCAAATGGGGAGCATAAAACAATGGGAATAAAAAAAAATTTATTTTTATAGTATAAACTGGATTTAAAAAAAATTATTAAAAGGCGTTTGTTAAAAAAGAAAAAAATTTCTTTCAAAAAGAAAAAATATATATTTAAAAATATATTAGTTGGTGTTTGTATAATGGGTGTTCAAATGGGGAGTGTAAAACAATCGGAATAAAAAAAAAATTATTTGTATAATATAAACTCTATTAAAAAATTTATTAAAAGGCTTTTGTTAAAAAAGAAATTTTTTTGTGTTAAAAAATAAATTTTTTTATTAAAGTAGTGATATTAGTTGGTGTTTGTATAATGGGTGTTCAAATGGGGAGCATAAAACAATGGGAATAAAAAAAAACTTATTTTTATAGTATAAACTGGATTTAAAAAAAATTATTAAAAGGCGTTTGTTAAAAAAGAAAATTTTTCTTTCAAAAAGAAAAAATATATATTTAAAAATATATTAGTTGGTGTTTGTATAATGGGTGTTCAAATGGGGAGTGTAAAACAATCGGAATAAAAAAAAAATTATCTGTATAGTATAAACTGGATTAAAAAAATTATTAAAAGGCTTTTGTTAAAAAATAAATTTTGTTGTGTTAAAAAATAAAAAAAATTATTAAAGTAGTGATATTAGTAGGTGTTTGTATAAGTATAAAATTTATAAAAGAAATGATATTAGTAGGGGTTTGTATAAGAATAATCCGGTTTTTATAGTATAAATATTAAAAATGTGCCTAAATGGCACAAGTGGTGGCCTAGCTCAGCTGGTTCGCGCGCGCACGCGCACAAGTGAGGTCTCAGGTTCGATTCCCAGGAGGAGCAAAAGTCACAATTTTCAACTGCCACGCGGGCGACGCGTAGGTGCCACGCCAGCCGCTACGCCAGAGCCACGTAGGCACGTCAGTAGTTTCCTTCATCAATTTCTGTCACGGTTAGTGACGAATTTTTTTTTCACCTAAGTAGTTTCCTTCATCAATTTCTAGTCACGGTTAGTGACGAAACTAGTGACTGGGTGACAAATAATTTGCAAATTGGTGATGAAAAATTTCGTCACCAAAATTTAGTATAGGTGACAAAACAATAATTTCGTCACCAGGTGACTTTCAGAGACAACCTATAGGTGACAAAACTATTTTTCGTCACCAAGACTATCAGAGACAAAAACCATGCATTTCATGACGATTTCATTCGTCTCCAAAGACCAAATTTCTTGTAGTGAAATGCTTTTAAAGTTTAAAACGTGAGTTAATTTGAGAGAATGAGAAAAACATGGACTTGTATGTAGCACTTTACCAAGTTGAGGGGGGTGAGGGTGTGATTGCCCTCTATAAGTCAGGGGGAGGAGAGAAACAATTTCATTTTTTCCCCAATTTCAAAACAGTTGGCTCTCGCTCTCTTTCGGCTCTCACTCTCTCTTTATATTTCTCCCCAAAACCAACCCAAACTATTGAAACCCTAGTCAAAACGCCTCAAATCATTCATATATCCGGTGTTTGGGAGCTTGAATCGCGCAAGAGGACTCGGGAAAGGGCTGATTTTAGGTGGGTTTCAAGTGGAGGAGCTAGGGTTTGTTGGGTTTTGCTCAAAATCCATTAAGGTAGGGAATTTTCTACATTTTCTAAGTGCTAATGTAGTGTGGGTGTGTGTATAGCTTCTCCTTAATCAATCTTGTATACGGTTTGTTGTCTTACCTTGAGAAAACTCATTCTAGTCATATTTGGCTTGATTTTTTGATATTGATCCTTGTTCCCATGAAGTTGTTGAAAGGTTATTGATGATTTCTTGTTCTCTAGTGCATGTAAGTTGTTAGTGCCATGAATTTCGTGCTGGAAGCCTTATCTCGTTAAGTTTGGTGGAGACCCATCCGAAACCTATCCTCTGCCATGAAAATTTTCGTGTACAGCTTGTCTATTAATACACAAGAAATAGTGTATCAATACACTTGCGATCTCTGGATTCTACAGTTTGTGTATTGATGCATTAGAAAAAGTGTATCAATACACTTCCTGTCTGGAACTTTGCGACATGGGTACCCGAAATGGTGTATCAATGCACTTATCCACTGTTCTTTAATACTTCATTCTCTTGTTCTTTTAACCTTTGGTAAGTCCCGAATCCTCCTCTAAAGTTTAGAAACTTGTGATTTATTTTAGATAAACTTGTCCTAGACTTGGCAGATGAACTTTATGCTAGCTATTTCGTTGTTTGTTCGGGAACTTTTTGGGACACAATGGTCGAAAGCACTTGTGGGACACGTACGGACACATGAAATCTTTTAAAAGAAAGTTGTGGGTGTGAGTTATGCAAGGACACATACGTGAATTGAGATGAAGGATAAATTAAGGTGAATGAATATATGATAAATGATATGGATACGGGGCCGAAAGGTACCCCGGAAGGATACTCGGGTCGTCCTATGGACGTGTCGCGAGGAATTATGTCTTGGCCAAGAGTAAGATAAGGATACGGAGCCGAAAGGTAGCCCGGAAGGATATACATGACGAATGATATGGATACGGGACCGATAGGTAGCCCGGAAGGATACTAGGGCCGCCTTATGGGTGCTTGCGCCCTTGGATTGCATCGTAGATGATGTCGCCCCAAGCGTAGGGCTAGGTATCGCATAGCATAATAACCGGTAAGACCGGGTCGAATCCACAGACACCGAATGCACCCGGCGTGAGAGTTGTCTTGCAAGTGATGGTTTTAGCCTTAAAGCGGCAAACTTGGCGTTTGGAGTTTGGGGGTGGGATTCACTTAACTTCGAGAATGACGCGAGATTAAAGAGACTAATTTAAAACAAGGCAAGGTCAAAGGGTTCACAACACCCATGGCTTAGGCCGATTCGTTCTCCTCTAAAATGACCGGCTCGGGGGCGTCGTTAAACAACCCCGAACGGAAGATTTGGTTTTTAAACTCGTTTGACTAGAAATAGTGTTTATCAAAGATTAGGATTTTTGGTTCAATTGGCAAAAGGCCGAGTTGACATCGCCCTAAGCATCACACGTGCCAAGTAGAAAAACTTTTGGCTACGTGTGATCAAAGAGATTAACAAACTCAAGCTTTGTTACATAAAATTAATCCTAACTCTTTGGTTAACAACCGATGTTTGCATTATGGCGAGGAGAGCGAATATACCTAAGTCACGGGGTGCTAATCACCCAAAGACTGAGCCTAAAACGACTACTCGATCATTGCTACGGAAAACATGACTAATTTTATAAAGGAAAGAAAAAACATGACATCTGTCTTTATAAACTGATTTTTATGGAAGATTATAGGTCTACCTACAACTTTAATACTTGAGGAAATCACAAACAACTAATAAGAACAAGAGTTTTCAAAGGATTAAGCTAGAAAAACAAGAAAACAAATTTATCGATAAAAACGGAAATAAACTAGATTTATATAAAGGTCTCAACAAGTACTACAACATTAAAGAAGATGATTTACCTTGAAACTAAGTGAAAGTGCTTCAAAAAGTAGAGAGAAGGTAAAGCTTAAGCTAAGAACAAACTAATGGAGGAAGAGAGAGAAAGTGGAAAAATAAGCTTAGGTAGTGATAACCCTAAAATTCTGAGGTTGGAGACCTTTTATAGGCCCCAAAAGTCATACAAAGTTATTATAAAAATGCCACAAGATATTTCTTGATCGGGCTCAAAATTGCAGAAAAGTGCAACTTCAACCGGTAGAGCAAAAAGTGTCTACCGGTTGAAAAACTTTTTGTTCCCATTCAACCGGTAGACAAAAAGTGTCTACTGGTTGAAAGTGCAAAAAAACTGAGAATTCTTTGTCTTGATCCCTTGACCTTCCGACTTGTCATCACGACCTCTAGGCTTCCGAGTCTTGTTCAAAACTTCATTCCTTGATTCTCGGGACTCGGTGGCGGGGTGCGATGTGGCCTCCAGTGCTCGGGCATCCGTTGGTTTACAATGGCGTCAAAACACGCCTTATTTCTCCATTTTTACCTGAAACTACAAAAAGCAACCTTGCGCGAAATTAATAGTTTAAAGCAACATAATGCGCATGTGTGTGATCAAATTGAGCGAGATAAGCTGTAGACACCCCGATTTTGAACCCAGGATGCGCTCGAGCATTCCCGATGATGAAATAGACCAATCGTGCATACCTCGAGGCTAAGAACAAGGCTTGAACTCACCGAACCACCCTAAACCATTCTAAACCCTTTTAGAACAACCTTAAACCAACCAAAATGACAAAAATACCCTTCAAACCATCCATAAACCATTTCAAAACAAACCAAAGCCTACACCATCTTCTAGTACATGCAAAACCCTATTTATTGATATATAATACGTCTCAATCCATTTTGAAATGAGGGAGATGTGTCTGTTTTACCAAAATGACTTGTTTTCCCGACCTTCTGAGGGTAAAATGGTCACATACTTGTATGTACAAATTATCTTTGGTTCAAACCACTTGGGTTAGAAAGTACACTCGACAAGCTTTCCAACGCTTCAAACCACGCACGAAACGGAGTTCGGTAGCACCCGGGGCGGCCCCGCAAAGTTTTACCTTTTGAGCAACAGCCTTGAGCGCTCAAGCCCTGGACCTTGAGCGCTCAAACCCAAAAATCCCACCTTGAGCGCTCAAGCCCATGGCTTTGAGCGCTCAACTCTGATCCAGATCAGTTTTCTGCAGAGCATCTAATCATGATATTCTACTGCAAGAGGAGCGTCTACCTACGTTTTCTCGCCTAAATACACTTCCTAGACCCTTGAACATCTCCTCAATCACCCCCCAAACCCAATTCAAAGATTAAACCCACTTCCCTCCCATTTCTCTCTCTATATAAACCTCCTCCACTCCCTCACTCACCCTCTTGGCTGCCCCTACTGCCATTTTCTCCCCCCCCATCAGATCAAACCCACTCTCTCTCATCACTTCAATCACGTTTTAGCCTCTCTCTCCTCCATAGCCACCATCCTCCATCATCTTCAACCTCCAAAACACCCAAAAACCTTCTTTAAAAGGCCTACAACACATGAGTCTTTGAAAAAATCAACTACAACAGCCTCTCTCTCACTCTAATAAGCCATTTTACAGCCCATACATTCCATCAATTTCGTCCAAACCTAGCTCTTCCATCAAAACCCACCTCATCTAAGCCAAAAATCACCATTTTAAGCTCAAATATTCCATCATCCACTCAATCAATCCTTCAATCAGCCCTACACTCACACTCCTCTGTCCAAAATACTTCATCTATAGTTCATAAACACAGCCATTACCCATCCATTCATCAAACCATAAGTTCAAGCCTTGATCATAGCCGAAAATGTAGAAAATCATGTGAAAATCACTGTTTTGGTCTTGCTGAGGGAGACCAGTGGGCTCATTCAAGTTCCTCATACTTGAAATGAGCCTATAAGGTCTGAAAAGTGTCAAGAAAAGCATTTTTAAAACTTGTTATTTTGGTATTCACTTTCCAAAATTCTTCAAAGTCCATGTTTCTGTCCAGTTTTGGGAAAATAAAGTATAATCATTGATTTGGGGTTGTTTGATCATCCAATGTCATGTTATAGCAGAATTTGGCGACCTGGAAGTGGCTTGAGCGCTCAAGGCCTTACCCTTGAGCGCTCAATCCACTTTGAGCGCTCAAACCCCAACAGAAAGTCAGTCACAGTGTTTCACCCATAACTTTTTACTCCGAACTCCGTTTTCAACGTATTATATATCAAAACGTAGATAATTTGAAGGGCTACAACTTTGTAGTTTTATGTTCTTCTCATTTCTATATACAAACCCTCCAAAACCTGCAAATAGTGTCGGAAAGACAAATAATTTTGTTCAAAATGGTGTTTTAAGTTCTATTTTTCTCCTTCATTGTCATTTTCCTTGTTTATACCATTTTGTTATCGCATTGTACACTTCACACAAGCATACACCATCACTTAGTTTGTGTTTTAATATTCATTTACGTGTTTGCCATTCCCGTATCCCCTATTTTGTGTTTAAAATCAAATTTCAAACATTTCCAAAATCCCACAAAATGTTGAGTAGAGACCGGTTCACGGACCGGGCAAGAGGGGTGCCGTAAAACCCTTCCCCTCTCGAAACCAAACCCCTGAATCCGAGAAATCTTTGGTTCCGCCATGATCAGTGAAATCTTTTTCAAATGGGCAAACGAGTCATGTTTTTATCGGTTTCTCAGGTTCGGACCTCAAATCCGGGTGGCGACTCTAACAATCTTCAATCTTTTCGAACGCGAACCGCACCGTTTTCCAGTGGGCCGTCCACATAAGCCTCATTATTAACACTTTTGGGGGCTTATCAATGGGCGTGTCGCTAGGAATGTCTGAAAAGATTAACTCTAAAGAACTTGTGGCACAAAGTAATTAATGAGTTGGACACATGCGAGATGTCGAGTACGCATCGGATACGAGGAATGATAGTAAAGGGAATCTAGTGGCTTATGGGTTGGTTTTCAATCCTTTAATCATTAAAGTTATCTTGAAACTTGTTGCGTGACTTGTGCCTCCTTTGTCTATCACTCACTTACATTTCATTGCATTTAGGATTGGTACTTTTCAGTATTGGGCTAGTGAGCTCACCCTAATAATTTTAGGTACCTAGCACGGAGCATGATATGGATTGCTTGAAGTGTATGCATTTATCTCTTTTGAAAGCTTAACGGAGGAGTTATTTTATCATTTTGAAACTTATATTTTTTAAAAGATGATTTTGTAATTTAATTGAGTTTTCATCATTGACTTGGTTTGTAATAACATTGGTAAATCATGTACTTATTTTGGACACGGGAATCCCTTGCATTACCTTATGTATAACTCTGACCTTGCGGGTCAAGCTTGGACTTTGACTTGGACTTTGGATATCATTGCAAAAGTGATACAATCCCAAATCAAATGGATCTAAGGTTTATGTTTGAAACTTAACCACCAAACGAAAAGATTTGAAACAGAATGCCCCACGAATTAATCCAAAATTTCAGACCACAAATTCCATACAGGTGCGAATAAGAGGAGTGATCCAGAGATTCAATTACTTGATCACAAAACTTGTTGTAAGTTCCAAAAAGCTGCGTCCCCTTTTTGTGGGATCAATCAGCAACTCAATCGGGTAGCACAGTTCGAGAATGGTTCTGAAGGCGATCGATCGACTTTCACATGCGATCGATCGAAGCTGCAACTAATATAAAAACGTTTCTTCTTTTTCAGTCTAGGGTGGCTGTAAAAGAAATATCAGAGCTCTTGTTTCCAAACGGACAGAAAAACCCTAGAGTATTTGATGAAGCGCAGCCTATGGAACAGAATCAATCGTGCAAGAGAAACGCGAACAATAAGATCGACCCAGAGGTACTCCCTCCTTAAACGATCAAGATATGAGTAAAACTCGTGTTCTTTAATTCAATAATAATAATCCCTGCCATTAGGCTTACAATGATACTTATAGTGCTAAGAATCCTAATCCAACTAGGAAAGAAATAACAAAAAGAAATCCTAACCCAACTAGGAAACAAATAACAAAAAGAAATCCTAATTCTTTTTAACCAAGCAACTTATAACAAGGAATACTAGATTAAAACAAATTAGGAAACTAAATATTTCTAGAAAATCTTGATTAAAATAAAATGGTGCTACTAATAAAATATAATTCCTATATTTGTAGAATAAGAATATTAGCCTACATGCAGCGCAGCCTATGGAACAGAATCAATCGTGCAAGAGAAACGCGAACAATAAGATCGACCCAGAGGTACTCCCTCCTTAAACGATCAAGATATGAGTAAAACTCGTGTTCTTTAATTCAATAATAATAATCCCTGCCATTAGGCTTACAATGAAACTTATAGTGCTAAGAATCCTAATCCAACTAGGAAACAAATAACAAAAAGAAATCCTAACCCAACTAGGAAACAAATAACAAAAAGAAATCCTAATTCTTTTTAACCAAGCAACTTATAACAAGGAATACTAGATTAAAACAAATTAGGAAACTAAATATTTCTAGAAAACCTTGATTAAAATAAAATGGTGCTACTAATAAAATATAATTCCTATATTTGTAGAATAAGAATATTAGCCTACATCAGTATTGAAAATGAATCTCGAAGCACAAAATGCATGTATGAAACTTTAATCAAAGCTTGAAGAGGTTTTCTACATCTATAATCAATTAACTAAGAGTTTGTTCCGATGGATTTTTAGAAGTAGTTTTGGAAGGCTCGAGGAGTTGAGGTAGCGGTAATCAAATACTTGGTGTGGTGAATAAGGAGTCGGCAACCGATCTTAGGCCAATTGCGAGGAGTCTCAAATGTGAGTATGGTCGATTGTAATCACCTAATGGTTTTAATAATGTTTGATTCCATTTAGTGGTTTTTACCTTATTTGGGGTTTTCCACAGAAACTGTGTGGTCATCTTATCTTGTTTATTCCTTACTTTTGCATATCCTTGGATTGAAATAGCAACATAGGAATTTCACTTGCGAAGGGAAAAAAAAGCTTGTTTATTTTGAATGATGTTGTCTTCAATGAATCTTTGTTTTAGCTTTTTGTCATAATTCTTTTACTTTTTATATTTATCTCATGAAACGTGAATGGAAAGGTAATAAATTTTATGGTAAAACTAATAAAAATTTATAAAAGGCAAAGATAAATTCAAATAATTAATTTTTGCCAAACTACTTCTTGGATTGATCGATTTTGTAGAGGCTTAGGAGATTTAATACTAATTTATTAGTTTTGTGTTGATTTAGTTTAATTACCTAGTTATTTGAGTTGTTTTATTTGGCAAGGGAAAAATTGGTATTAGGAGAAATGGACTAGAGTGTTGCACAAAATACTAAAGTATAGAGTGCAGCGTGATTTCCAAGAATAGAGGGGGTGACAATGTGATTATACTAAAATCCAAGAGGTGTGAATAAATGGGTAAATTACGTCAGGAAAACATCTTCGGCAATCAAATGATAAATTATCTAATACATAAAAGATAAGTTAGTCTTACATGTAGGATAATTGCATTTAATCGGGATCGTTGATTGCAGAACCGACGACCGTGATTGCCCACTACAGGAGTGCAGTGAGCTTACTCACTACAGGACCCCAAATCCCTTTTTTTGGTGTAGCGGATTCTTACTTTTCCATTTCCAATACAGTGCTGCTGCTGCGAATCATTCCTCACCCACGCTCTATAAGAATATTCCCTTATGTAATCAGTAAAAAAAATTGGAGAGTGCCAATATCAAGGGTACTTTATAATTACATGTTTTTCTTGCTTATACAAGGGTGGTTTACTAACTTCACCTATTAGAGAAAAAAAAAAGAGTGTCAATATCAAAATGGAGAGTGCCAATATCAACTCCCTTTAATTAATTTTATGAAAACGAATTGAAGTTTTTTTCTTCAAAAAAAATTATTATTAAGTTATTTTGACAAAGTTGATGCCGACAAACATTTTGAAACAGAGAAATATTAGATAACAACCAATTCATCCAAATGGTCTTTCATCATATTAATGCTAAACATCTTCAAAAAAATTGTCAGCTATTGTAAGCTTGTTTTCTCTGGAAATATCGTTATTTCCAAAAGCGTGTCCATTACAGGTTTTTTCTTTTTGTTTCCAAGTGTGGATACATATAGGTTGGCAGGGACCATGGGTTTACAATCTTGCTTGTTTTGCATATGCACAAAATTCTAACCATTCAATTTCAAACCATCTATCCATCTAGTACTCCCAATGATAGGAGACTTTTCAATTTTGGAGCACGAATATGAAATGAACACGTCAGGAAAACATCTTCGAGCACTTAGAATATGAAATGAACACGTCAGGAAAACATCTTCGAGCACTTAGAATATGAGTCTCAGGTGGTACGAAATACTAAGGTCACAAGTTTGACCATGGAAACATTTTGCAAATCATATAAGTCTTCGATTCCAAGACACAAGATAGGATAAATTTTTAAGGATCAACATTCATAATAGTTGCTTTCCAAGTTTTCATAGCAGTCCAAGTAGGACCCATTCTTATTTTTCATAGAGAAACATCAAAATATTTGTATTATCGTTCGACGGTTTTGCCCGACATAGTAATGGGGAGCGACCCCTGATCAGAGAGAGCAATCGATGATATCAATATCATTTACGGTGCCTAACAGCACCCCCCTATTTCACCTCCTTTTCTGGCTTCTTTTACCGTCCCCTAGAACTCGGGACATTGTTGAACATTACAAAGGAAAGCATGTTTCAGTAAATTTCAAAAATCACATTTTCAAGTCACATTCCACGGTCTAAAATCAAACATGATAAAATACACATGGATAGGCCACTTTCCGATAATCCACGGTTTCCAAAAAATAACACATTTCATCAAAAGCACATGATTCACATTTTCAACATTTGAAAGCAAGGAGCATTTTGATTCAAATCATTTAACCAAATGCAAGTAATCAAAGTATTGCATACTCACCAAAAAGTAGCTTCTAGCGTAGCACACAACTATTCACTCCACGGTACTAGCACACAAACACATAATTATGGTGATATTAATTAAGAGTCCTATTCAAAAATTAGATAAATTAATACTCAGAGAACACATCATTAGAGAATTTGTCCCGCGGCATCGGCTCATGGGCGTAGCCAGGGACGAATCTAGCATGTAATCAGCGAGGTCAAGCGACATCGCTGGGTTCGAAAAATGCACTGAAAAAAATAAAATTTACATAGAAATTAAATTTTCTTTATTATTGTCAGCGATGGGTTTGTCGTGCGAGGTTAAAATAAATGTTTCCTACTAAAATTTGAACCAATTGTTATAGCCCTAACAACACAAAACAAACCTGCCCAAGAGAGCCCAAAAATATATAATTTAATAATAGAGAGAGTGAATAATAGAGAAAGTGGATGGCTTTTTTGCTTTGTCTGTGTCGGAGAAAAAAAAAAAAAAAGAACAACTCAAAAAAGAAGAAATAGACTCGGGCAATTGATGAAGGGTGTTTAGTTAGCCTACTTAAAAATTCACTTCACTTTGTTTAAAATTTATTTTTGTCAAACGATGTATATGTATATATTCCCTCCGTCCCAATTTAAATGTCCAATTTGGGAAACATGTATTTTGTAAACGTAAAAAATATACTTCTGCAAAATATTTTTAAATTTTTTTTACACCAAATTAAAGTATTCAATGAGCACTTCAATTTGATACAGAGTACAAAACAAATTATAAAATTACACAGAGAGATAAATTTTTTAGGTGCTTAAGATTGCATATATTCTTATAGTGGACATTTAAAATGGGACGGATGAAGCATCTCTTTTGCCTAGTAGATTTTTTATTTTATTTTTTCATACGACTTTTTACACGCTATATATTTTTGTCAGCGCTGGATGAAAATCATGGAGTCGTCCTGGGCGTAGTGCTAAGAAATGTCGGTTTTGAAAAGGATGATCCTCGACAGCGCTGGAAGGTGAGCAGCGCCGGTGATCGTCTCTGGCGATGGTTGTGTTGAGTGGTGCGGTGGCCAAAATCGAGGCTCCTCCTTTCAGATCTAGTCTCGATGGGAAGTGGTGGTCAATGGAAACGACGATGGCTGGTGGTCGCGTTTATGTGCTTCCTTCTTAACTCAACTGTTTATGGTCAAATGTTTATTTTCGCTTAATTTAAACCCTTTACCCAATAATACCTCATAATTTTCTTAGAAATAGTTACTGCATATGTGTATGGAAATTCATAAACCAAACACAATCTAGAAAATTAACTCACAAAATCAAAGAGTATTACAGAATTCTAGAGAGAGAAACTGAAGAACAGAAAATCATTTCATTATATTTTCGTTGGTCATAACCGCCTCATTACAGCTGTTATATAGCCTAAACTACTTTTAACCGACTTAACAGAGAATATATCCTCTGTGTTCCACTCCACACACTACCTTGTGTACAACACTACAAACACCACAAGACTACTTGGATACTCTAACAATGTGAAGTAACTTTTACAAATAGTTTTGCACCCACATTTGAATGAAGCAAGGTGCATCGTTCAAGAAAGTGTATATATTTCCGTTCAGATTTTAATCAGTTATATGTTATGTTGGCTACTACGTGTTATGCTTTTTTGAAAGAAAAAAAAAAGGAATTTTAGATGTTCCAAAAAAAGGAATTTTAATCAGTGCTTTTTTGGAACATGCTAAGTTAGATGTTAGATATATTATACCGGTATATGATTTGTATCAACATTCTACCTATTATTCTACGCACATATATGTTGGCGGTGTATGTTACTCCTGCCCGTGCACAGAACGGGTACAACGCTATTTTGTTGAAGCAGAGTGTGGATTACACACTTATGGTGTATGAAAATCACAAGAGAATTGAAAACAATTTTATGGAATTTCACTCAAATACAGATGAGGAAATTTTATTGCTCCATATAAAATAGAAACAGTAAAGAAATTTTGTATTTCTCTCTCTCATATTTTTACCATCTCAATTACAAGCCTACGTATGGGCTGAACAATAAGAAAACAAACAAAGATGAGATAAACTCTCATTTATTTTGCAAATCCCAAAATATATCACTGAAGTTGAAAGTCTTCAAGCCTGATAGTGAATAGTTCACCCATTTGCTTCTCAAGGGCTGCTACATGCCTCAAGGTTACTTTTCTTAAGAAATAAATTTATTAAAAAAAGCATTTCTTGAACACATGTAACACTTCCTCTCAAAAAACAAAAGATGGGATTTGATATCAGCAATTAAACTTGGCTTCGATCCTCCCCTTTATTTAGTAGCTTCAAATCATTCCCGAACTGGGATTGGATATCCGCGATTACGCTCTCACTAACTTGGAATGCTTTTGCCAGAATATAACTAGGGATTGCTGGATTCGAACCGAACACTGTATTCGCAATGGTATTAACATCAGGATTTTGGCTACTAAAGGTCGCAAGGACAACTGCAGGACTATTTCCAAGATTTTGCTGGAAGTGGGTAAGAGCCTCTGGGAACACAACTGCATCACCCTTCCGAATAACCTTCGAAATGAGCTGGTTTGGAGGATTGTAGGTGCTGGAGGTGACAAATCCTACTTCAAGGGTACCTTCAAGGACAGTCAAAATTTCACTGGCCCGAGGATGGTAGTGTGGTGGGTTGAGGCCGTATGGCGCAAAGTCAATACGGGCCATGGAGACGCCAAGTGTGTTAAGTGCAGGAAAATCAGGTGCGAAAAAATGAGTGACATTTGATCCAATTGCATTCGATGTGTTGCCTGGTACGTTTACCCCGCTTAAGAAGAAATCATCCACTTGCACGAGGTTTGGATTTTTGCACACATATCCGTTCACTGAAACTGCATGGTTAGACAAAACGTTAGAAAATCTAAGACACCGTCAGTAAAAATGAGACTTTTTGAACAAAATTCAAGCACTAACAAAAACAAAAGGAGTAATTGATTAGGGAAGAGTATGGTACTTGGGCTGTTAAGATCTGCGACACAGAAATCTTGCAGAGGGCTTGGGTCTGCTGAAGCAACGTAACAAGTTATAGCTAAGAACCCTAACAAAAAAACATGAGGAGCCATTGAAAAAATTTGTGAAAAGCAATCGAGAGAGTTGAGGAAGTAATTGATCTATTTGGGATATGAAAGATAATTGGATTGTGTATAATAAGAACGTACCACTTTTAGCTGCTTTTATAGAGAGATGACGTGCAGAAGAGAGACGAGGTGGGAAAGTGAGACCCGTCGTATCACCCCAAATGCAAATCTATTGATAGAAAAAGAAACTTCATTAATCAAATGCACCTTTCTTTCATTAGTCAAATGCACCTTCTTCTTTTTTATCAAATGCACCTTTCATTTACTGAAGTATCGTGCAAGATTATTAAGTTCTAAAAAAATACTCTCTCAATTTCAAATTGCTTGATCCTTATAATATTATTGGGATGTTCAAAATTGTTAGCCGTCTTCGAAAAGCCCAAACAACATTTATTTAATCTTCCAAAATAACTCATGTACCAACGATCATTTTACTCAAAAGTTGAAATATACGGGCATTGTTGAAAATTAATTAATCTATGTAATGTACATGGATTTTGTTTTTTGATCGGCAGTAAAATTTATTAGAGAAATCTTGACAAATGGTACATCAAGATGGGAAAGGGGGAGGGGATTCCAACCAAGGGTTGGAGAAATAAAAACACCTATTGGGGCAAGCCCAAAACAAGGCCCAACCCTAACAATATAAGCCCAAGCTGGGGAAACCAAATATAACCAATGAAGCCCAAAACAAGGCCCAACCCTAACAATACACACAAAACTCTGAACCAAACAAAACTAGCCGCCTCACCCACTGCCGGAACCCACCACGCCACCAGATCGCAGCCTCCATACCTCCAACAGCGAAAAAAAGCACGCAACGCCGTTAAGCAAGAACCCGACGACATCCAGGAATAAAGCAGGTGGAGCATCTGAACCGTCGAATAGAGATAGGAGGTTGAAGTCGGCTACCATGCCGCTAGGCCAACCGGAAACATCCAACAATGCACCGACGGCAGCCGAAGGCAAAGCCAGAAAAACATGGTTGGAAACGCGACACGAGGGAGAGGAGGGGAGAAGTCAGGCTGAACACCAACACCACCATCAAACCGCCAACCAAACGGATGAAAATCATCCGCCGTCAGGGGAGGCGACTACCGAGATTCCATTGCGCCGCCACAAGATCACACCTGCCACACCATGCCGAAACCTGGCCAAAATCTGCACAAAAAAGGCAAAGAAAGAAAGGAGAAGGAGGGAGGGAGAGAGAGAGAGAGAGAGAGAGAGAGAGAGAGAGAGAGAGAGAGAGAGAGAGGAAGGTGATCACAGAGAGGAGAAGAAGAAAAGAAGGAAAAAAGAGAGCCCGGCTGCAACCCTAAAAGGTTGAATGTACTTGTTGCATGTCTGCTCAAAATGTTGAAATTTCCAAAAGTGACCAGCAATTTGGAACGGAGAGAGTATTGTGTAACATTTTTCGTTTTTTATAGACAATTTAAAGCGTGTACCTCTCATTTTTTGTTCTTTATGTAAATGTTATGGATTTTATCGCGAACACCTGTTCAATCCTACAACGAAAACGCCCCTACGGATCTTGGAACAATGAATCACAGAAAAAGAGCAAACAAATACGTGCGTAATGAAAAACCGGAAAGAAAGCAAGACACAAGATATACGTGGAAAACCTCAACGTGAGGAAAAAACCACGGGAGCCACACCAGTCCACTATGAAATCGAATCAAGGAGTACAAGTCTTCTCACAATCTCTCTGAGATTGGTTTTCTCTCGTCTCTCTCTATTTTTCACGCTCTGAAAAAGTATTTTCGATCTAACCAACACACACGTCGGCCGAAACCCTAAAAGGCATTTAAAGGCTTCGGTAGCGCTACAGGGAAATACCTGTAGCGCTCCAGAACTCACTGTTCCGAAAATAGGTCCTGGGTAGCGCTACCCCATTTCCTTGGTAGCGCTACCGCGTTGGTTAACTTCACTCCCAACAATCTCCCACTTGAAGATAACCTGAAGCATCCGCAAATAACCAACCGCAGACCCAAATGATCTCAATCAACCCGTGGACGTAGTCATCTGACCCCTCTTGGTGTGACTCCAGGCCCATCATCTCTTCAAGCATGAAGGCCAACTGAAGTTGAGCACAACTTCAGTTTCTGAACAGTAACAGACTTGGTCAACATATCTGCCGGATTTCGTTCCCCCAAAATCTTCTCTAGCAACAAATCCCCATCCTCCAAAAGCGAACGAATGAAATGGTACCTCAAATCAATATGCTTCGTCCTGGCATGGAACACTGGATTTTTGGCAAGGTGTATAGCACTGTCACATCCTTTGAAAAGAACGCAGATTCTCTTGCTTCAAACCCAACTCCTCCAAAAGCCCTTCAACCAAATCATCTCCTTTGCGGCCTCGATCACGGCCACATACTCGGCACTTCCGTGGATAGTGTTACTAATTTCTGCAGACGTGAGACCCGACTCACCACCGTTGAACCCATAGTATAGATATAACTGTGGTGCTTCGCGCGTATCTCGATCATCGGCAAAATCGCATCCACATATCCCTGCACTGTCAATTTCCCTTTCCCAAAACAAAGTGGCAAATCAGTGGTACCTCTCAAATATCGCATGATCCACTTTACTGCTTCCCAATCTTTGTTTCCCGGATTGCTAGCAAACCTGCTCACAACTCCCACGCATGGGCAATGTCTGTCTCGTGTTCACCATCGCATACATCGGGCTACCCCACGGCCGGGTATACGGAACCTTGGCCATGTACTCTCTCTCTCTGCATCTGTCTTGGGTGATTGCCCCGAGAAAGTTTGAAATGACTTCCCAAGGGTGTGTCAACTGCCTTAGCACTCTGCATATTGAACCTCTCCAGAACACGTTCAATATACTCAGCCTGACTCAACCGCAAGGTTCCCTGAGCCTTATCTCTGCTGATCCTCATCCCAAGTATCTGTTTAGCTGCACCCAGATCTTTCATAGCAAACTCCGTTGCCAACTGTTGCTTCAACCTGTTGATCTCCCTAACACAGGAACCTGCTACAAGCATATCATCTACGTAGAGCAATAATATGATGTAGCTAGACTCAAACCTCTTGAAGTAACAACAGTGATCTCCATTGCACCTTGTGTAGCCACTGCGCTGCATGAAACCATCAAACTTTCTGTACCACTGTCTGGGAGCCTGTTTCAAACCATACAGACTCTTCTTGAGTCTGCACACCATCTCTTCCTTGTCTTTCACAATGAAGCCAACAGGCTGCTTCATGTAGATTTCTTCATCCAAGTCCCCGTGAAGAAAAGCAGTTTTAACATCTAACTGCTCAAGGTAGAGATTTTCAGCAGCAACCAAACTCAACACCACTCTGATAGTGGCCATCTTCACAACGGGCGAAAATATCTCTGTATAATCGATCCCCTCCTTCTGTTGGAAGCCTTTTACAACCAATCTTGCCTTGTACCTTTTCTTGCCATCACTCTCCTGCTTAAGTCGAAAAACCCATTTGTTCTGCAAAGCTTTCTTTCCTGCGGGAAGCTGAGCTAACTGCCAAGTATCGTTGGAATGAAGAGAATCCATCTCTTCCTGCATCGCAGTCTTCCACTTAGCTGACTCGGAAACCTGCATAGCCTCATCATAGCACTCTGGTTCTCCACTGTCCGTCAAAAGCAAGTAATCAAGCGAAGAAATATATTTCGGATTCGGCCTGTGTACTCTGGTTGTCCTCCTCAACTCTCTGACCGCTGAACTAGTCCCTGTCTCTGGAGCTACCTCATCTGAAACTGTCTCATCTAAAGCTCTCTCCTCTGCCTGACCAGACCTCTGTTCAACCCCACTGTCATCTGGAAGATCCTCCAACCCAAAGTACTCGGACGTATCTCCATCCGAGGTGGTTCTCCCACTGCTCTCGGACGTATCTCCATCCGAGGTGATACTCCCACTGCTCTGTTTGCTGTCCCTGTCTTTGTACATCACCTTTTCATCAAACACAACGTCTCTGCTTCTGATTATCTTACGGTTCTTGTCATCCCAAAAACGATAACCAAACTCATCTCCGCCGTACCCAATAAAGGTGCACTTCTGTGACTTAGCATCAAGTTTATCCCTGTCCTTGTCGCTAATATGCACATAGGAAACACAACCGAAAACATGTAAGTGTGAGAGATTTACCTCTTTACCACTCCAAACCTCCTCTGGTATGCCAAAATTCAACGGAACTGATGGCCCAAGATTGATCAAATATGCTGCTGTGCTGACTGCATCTGCCCAAAACATCTTGGGCAACCCTGCGTGTATCCGCATGCTCCTAGCACGCTCAGTCAAAGTCCTATTCATCCTCTCTGCAATGCCATTATGCTGCGGAGTCCCTGGAGGTGTTCTCTCTAAACGAATCCCGAATAGAGCGCAGGCTTTCTTGAACTCCCCCAACTCATACTCTCCGCCGTTATCGGACCTCAACCTTTTAACCTTCAAATCTGTTTCATTCTCAACCATGGCCTTCCACTTCTTGAAGACTTCAAAGACCTCTGACTTGTGCTTCATGAAGTATACCCATACCTTCCTCGAGTGATCGTCGACAAAGGTAACATAGTAATAAGAACCGCCAAGAGAAGACACTGTAGCTGGACCCCACACATCTGTATGGACAAGCTCTAGCTTCTGAGCCCTGGGAGGCCTGCCGCCTTTCTGAAAGCTAACTCGTTTCTGTTTCCCGAAGATGCAATCCTCACACATGTCAATATCCACTGACTCTAAACCCGGTAGCTTCCCATTCGACTGCAAAACCTTCATTCCCTTCTCACTCATATGCCCCAGTCTTCTGTGCCACAGATTTGAACTCTCCTTACTGTCTACAACAGCAAGTGTATCGCTACCATGTGAAGTCAAGTAAAGTGTACCAACTTTCTTGCCTTTAGCCGCCACCATGGTACCGTTGGAGACTTTCCACGTGTCCCCTGTGAATGTCGAAGTATAACCTGCTGCTGCAAGCTGTCCAACCGAAACAAGACTCCTCTTCAACTTCGGAACGTGTCTGACATCTTTCAGACACCATCTGTACCCCTGCGTCGCAATCTGAACATCCCCTTTTCCCACTATATCTTTGCAAGGCTCGTCGTCCCCCAAGTAGACTTTCCCAAAGTCCCCTGCTACATAGTTCTGGAGAACCTCCCTGTTAGCAGTGGCGTGGAATGAGGCACCCGAATCAATCACCCACGATTCGGCGTCGCTGTTCATGGCAAGAATAAGTGCATCGTGCACAACATGAGCCTCTTGCCCATTATTATTCTTCTTCGGTGCTTTGCAAGTTTGTGACATATGGCCTGTCTGACCACAATTCCAACATTCACCTTTAATAGGCCGAACCTGAGATTTGGCCTTATTTCCCTTACCCTTGGATTTCGACTGTTCTGCCTCGATTCACCACCCCGGCCTCGGCTTCGCCCCTCGCTCAAAACTTAGAGCTGAACCCAACTACTGAACTATCGATTGAACCCCTTCCGACCTCCTCGGTCAAAATCAAACCGACAACCTCACTCGGTTTCAACTTTTCTTTCCCCGCCGAATTCATCGCGATGAATGACCTGCCCGCTCTCTCGGTGAGACAAAATTAACAAGGCTTGAACCTCATCATCAAACTCAATAGCGACAGACGTAAGTTGATCAACTATCGTATTGAACTCACTTTGAGATGTGACATAAAGGAAACCCCTTGACCATAGACAAAGTTGAAAAGTTTTTTCATAAGATGTACCTTATTCGCAGCAGACGGTTGCTCGTACATCTTCTTGATGCTTCCATAAGCTCTTCCGTCATTTTTTCCTTCAATATGTTGTGTGTGACTGACTTTGAAAGGGACAGGGCGAATAACCCTAACGCCTTCCCCCCGTCCGAACGTCTCAATCCTCGTTGCTCTCTGCAGTTTTCTTCCCCTTTACTTTACCCTGCAGCGGCCGGTAAAGATCCTTCTGATACAGATAGTCCTCTATCTGCGTTTTCCAAAACGCGAAGTCTGACCCATCAAACTTATCGAGCTTTGATTTCCCTTCTTCTGAACTCATAGCTCCCACTGAAACCCTAGCCTGTCCGAACAAGATTAAACCCTAACTTGTCGAACAAAACCTACCGCAACCGCGGCTCTGATACCAGTTGTTATGGATTTTATCGCGAACACCTGTTCAATCCTACAACGAAAACGCCCCTACGGATCTTGGAACAATGAATCACAGAAAAAGAGCAAACAAATACGTGCGTAATGAAAAACCGGAAAGAAAGCAAGACACAAGATATACGTGGAAAACCTCAACGTGAGGAAAAACCACGGGAGCCACACCAGTCCACTATGAAATCGAATCAAGGAGTACAAGTCTTCTCACAATCTCTCTGAGATTGGTTTTCTCTCGTCTCTCTCTATTTTTCACGCTCTGAAAAAGTATTTTCGATCTAACCAACACACACGTCGGCTGAAACCCTAAAAGGCATTTAAAGGCTTCGGTAGCGCTACAGGGAAATACCTGTAGCGCTCCAGAACTCACTGTTCCGAAAATAGGTCCTGGGTAGCGCTACCCCATTTCCTTGGTAGCGCTACCGCGTTGGTTAACTTCACTCCCAACAGTAAAAACCTGGTTGACTTAGTTAGTTTGGATGATAGCAATCCCGAGAGGGAATGAGAATGTGATCCCTTTCTTTCTATGATTCCAACGTTTGGAAGAGAAAGGAACGGAAATGTGATGCTAGGTTTTTCTGATTCCGACGCTTGACAGACACATAAATGGAAATGTGATTCTTGATAACATATTCACTAGGAATCATACTCCCAGACTAAGTGGGAATTTGACCCCTCCTTACCCCATGCATGGGAATCTGAGATTCCTGACTCATTCATTAAGAAAATGAAATGTTGACTTTAATAAATTTTCAAAATAATTGTTTCTTGCATAAGATTGCTGAATTAATCCAAACACCGAAATGCAATTCTTGTAGATATCGAATTCCTAGGAACTCGATACCCAGTAATCATATTCCTATTCCTACCCAAGAAAATTCCCAGGAAATTAATTTCCGGTAATCATATTCCTATTTCTACTCAAAATTCTGGTCATCCAAACACAGCCTTGGTGGCCAGTATAAAGACCTAATCCTTGTATCTTCCAGTAATGTATGGTAAAAAGAGGCTTGTTTTAAGGGACATTTGGGTCTCTTGGCAATTTTGCTGGCTTACTTTAAAGTAAACAATAAACAAATAAGCTGGCTCTGTAGATACTGGCTATACCAAATTGCTTATTAGAAAACTAAACAAGTCAACTAAACAAAAGAATATCCATATAACTTTTCTACATGGCCACGTCAAAACAACGGTGTCGCAATCCAAGTCCATAAACTAAGCTTTATTTTTAATAAATTTTTTTTTTAGCTCCCCCGTTTTTAATAAAATTCTTCTTTGCCGATCAAAAAAAAATTGTTTTGCGATAGCTGATTAACTTTATTTTTTGTATGCAATTAATTATGTACTCTTTAATATGTAAAAGATAAATGGTTTCGATTGAAAAAAATTACTCAAGTGTGAGGTCAAGTCTTGCAATCTAAAAAAATGACCCGACGAACTTCGATTTTGGTGACAATGACGAGATGTGAAATGCCAACGGTTTAAATCGACGCTTGTAAATATGGAGTTTGTAATTACATTTAAAATATATATGTTAAATGTAATTTATAACAAACTATTAAACCAGATTAAAAAAACTTATTTGTATAGTATAAACAAGATTTAAAAAAGAAAATTTATAAAAAGGCTTATGTTAAAAAAGAAAATTTATTAAAAATATGATATTAGTAGGTGTTTGTATAATGGGTGTTCAAATGGGGAGCATAAAATAATGGGAATAGAAAAAAACTTATTTTTATAGTATAAACTGGATTTAAAAAAAATTATTAAAAGGCGTTTGTTAAAAAAGAAAAAAATTTCTTTCAAAAAGAAAAAATATATATTTAAAAATATATTAGTTGGTGTTTGTATAATGGGTGTTCAAATGGGGAGTGTAAAACAATCGGAATAAAAAAAAAATTATTTGTATAGTATAAACTCGATTAAAAAATTTATTAAAAGGCTTTTGTTAAAAACGAAAATTTTTTGTGTTAAAAACTAAAAACAATTTATTAAAGTAGTGATATTAGTAGGTGTTTGTATAATGGGTGTTCAAATGGGGAGCATAAAACAATGGGAATAAAAAAAAACTTATTTTTATAGTATAAACTGGATTTAAAAAAATTTATTAAAAGGCGCTTGTTAAAAAAGAAAATTTTTTCTTTCAAAAAGAAAAAATATATATTTAAAAATATATTAGTTGGTGTTTGTATAATGGGTGTTCAAATGGGGAGCATAAAACAATGGGAATAAAAAAAAAAACTTATTTTTATAGTATAAACTGGATTTTAAAAAAATTATTAAAAGACGTTTGTTAAAAAAGAAAATTTTTTCTTTCAAAAATAAAAATATATATTTAAAAATATATTAGTTGGTGTTTGTATAACGGGTGTTCAAATGGGGAGCATAAAACAATGGCAATAAAAAAAAAACTTATTTTTATAGTATAAACTGGATTTTAAAAAAATTATTAAAAGGCGTTTGTTAAAAAATAAAAATTTTCTTTCAAAAAGAAAAAATATATACTTAAAAATATATTAGTTGGTGTTTGTATAATGGGTGTTCAAATGGGAAGTGTAAAACAATCGGAATAAAAAAAAAAATTATTTGTATAGTATAAACTGGATTAAAAAATTTATTAAAAGGCTTTTGTTAAAAAAGAAAATTTTTTGTGTTAAAAAATAAAAAAAATTATAAAGTAGTGATATTAGTAGGTGTTTTTATAAGTATAAAATTTATAAAAGAAATTATATTAGTAGGGGTTTGTATAAGAATAATCCGGTTTTATAGTATAAATATTAAAAAGGTGCCTAAATGGCACAAGTGGTGGCCTAGCTCAGCTGGTTTGCGCGTGCGCGCAAGTGAGGTCTCAAGTTCGATTCCCAGGAGGAGCAAAAGTCACAATTTCAGCTGCCACGCGGGCGATGCGTAGGTGCCACGCCAGCGCTACGCCAGAGCCACGTAGGCGCCACGTCAGTAGTTTCCTTCATCAATTTCTGTCACGGTTAGTGACGAAATTTTTTGTCACCTAAGTAGTTTCCTTCATCAATTTCTAGTCACGGTTAGTGACGAAACTAGTGAATGAGTGACAAATAATTTGCAAATTGGTGATGAAAGATTTCGTCACCAAAATTTAGTATAGGTGACGAAACAATAATTTCGTCACCAGGTGACTTTCGGAGACAACCTATAGGTGACAAAACTATTTTTCGTCACCAAGACTATCAGAGACAAAAACCATGCATTTCATTCGTCTCCAAAGACCAAATTTCTTGTAGTGAAATGCTTTTAAAGTTTAAAACGTGAGTTAATTTGAGAGAATGAGGAAAACATGGACTTGTATGTAGCACTTTACCAAGTTGAGCGGGGTGAGGGTGTGATTGCCCTCTATAAGTCTGGGGGAGGAGAGAAACAATTTCATTTTTTCCCCAATTTCAAAACAGTTGGCTCTCGCTCTCTTTCGGCTCTCACTCTCTCTCTATATTTCTCCCCAAAACCAACCCAAACTATTGAAACCTTAGTCAAAACGCCTCAAATCCTTCATATATCCGGTGTTTGGGAGCTTGAATCGCGCAAGAGGACTCGGGAAAGGGCTGATTTTAGGTGGGTTTCAAGTGGAGGAGCTAGGGTTTGTTGGGTTTTGCTCAAAATCCATTAAGGTAGGGAATTTTCTACATTTTCTAAGTGCTAATGTAGTGTGGGTGTGTGTATAGCTTCTCCTTAATCAATCTTGTATACGGTTTGTTGTCTTACCTTGAGAAAACTCATTCTAGTCATATTTGGCTTGATTTTTTGATATTGATCCTTGTTCCCATGAAGTTGTTGAAAGGTTATTGATGATTTCTTGTTCTCTAGTGCATGTAAGTTGTTAGTGCCATGAATTTCGTGCTGGAAGCCTTATCTCATTAAGTTTGGTGGAGACCCATCCAAAACCTATCCTCTGCCATGAAAATTTTCGTGTACAGCTTGTCTATTAATACACCAGAAATAGTGTATCAATACACTTGCTCTCTGGATTCTACAGTTTGTGTATTGATGCATTAGAAAAAGTGTATCAATACACTTGCTGTTTGGAACTTTGCGACATGGGTACCCGAAATGGTGTATCAATACACTTATCCACTGTTCTTTAATACTTCATTCTCTTGTTGTTTTAACCTTTGGTAAGTCCCGAATCCTCCTCTAAAGTTTAGAAACTTGTGATCTATTTTAGATAAACTTGTCCTAGACTTGGCAGATGAACTTTATGCTAGCTATTTCGTTGTTTGTTCGGGAACTTTTTGGGACACAATGGTCGAAAGCACTTGTGGGACACATACGGACACATGAAATCTTTTAAAAGAAAGTTGTGGGTGTGAGTTATGCAAGGACACATACGTGAATTGAGATGAAGGATAAATTAAGGTGAATGAATACATGATAAATGATATGGATACGGGGCCGAAAGGTAGCCCGGAAGGATACTCGGGCCGTCCTATGGACGTGTCGCGAGAAATTATGTCTTGGCCAAGAGTAAGATAAGGATACGGAGCCGAAAGGTAGCCCGGAAGGATATACATGATGAATGATATGGATACGGGACCGATAGGTAGCCCGGAAGGATACTAGGGCCGCCTTATGGGTGCTTGCGCCCTTGGATTGCATCGTAGATGATGTCGCCCCAAGCGTAGGGCTAGGTATCGCATAACATAATAACCGGTAAGACCGGGTCGAATCCACAGAGACCGAATGCACCCGGCGTGAGAGTTGTCTTGCAAGTGATGGTTTTAGCCTTAAAGCGGCAAACTTGGCGTTTGGAGTTTGGGGGTGGGATTCACTTAACTTCGTGAATGACAAGATTAAAGAGACTAATTTAAAACAAGGCAAGGTCAAATGGTTCACAACACCCATGGCTTAGGCCGATTCGTTCTCCTCTAAAATGACCGGCTCGGGGGTGTCGTTAAACAACCCCGAACGGAAGATTTGGTTTTTAAACTCGTTTGACTAGAAATGGTGTTTATCAAAGATTAGAATTTTGGTTCAATTGGCAAAAGGCCGAGTTGACATCGCCCTAAGCATCACACGTGCCAAGTAGATAAACTTTTGGCTACGTGTGATCAAAGAGATTAACAAACC
The DNA here is from genome assembly GCA_016920895.1 of Vaccinium myrtillus. Lineage (NCBI taxonomy): Eukaryota > Viridiplantae > Streptophyta > Magnoliopsida > Ericales > Ericaceae > Vaccinium > Vaccinium myrtillus. The sequence goes on along the minus strand of JADGMU010000478.1, from coordinate 149,431 downwards.
CAAGCTTTGTTACATAAAATTAATCCTAACTCTTTGGTTAACAAGCGATGTTTGCATTATGGCGAGGAGAGCGAATATACCTAAGTCACGGGGTGCTAATCACCCCAAGACCGAGCCTAAAACGACTACTCGATCATTGCTACGGAAAACATGACTAATTTTATAAAGGGAATAAAAAACATGACATCTGTCTTTATAAACTGATTTTTATGGAAGATTATAGGTCTACCTACAACTTTAATACTTGAGAAAATCACAAACAACTAATAAGAACAAGAGTTTTCAAAGGATTAAGCTAGAAAAACAAGAAAACAAATTTACCGATAAAAACGGAAATAAACTAGATTTATATAAAGGTCTCAACAAGTACTACAACATTAAAGAAGATGATTTACCTTGAAACTAAGTGAAAGTGCTTCAAAAAGTAGAGAGAATGTAGAGCTTAAGCTAAGAACAAACTAATGGAGGAAGAGAGAGAAAGTGGAAAAATAAGCTTAGGTAGTGATAACCCTAAAATTCTGAGGTTGGGGACCTTTTATAGGCCCCAAAAGTCATACAAAGTTATTACAAAAATGCCACAAGATATTTCCTGATCGGGCTCAAAATTGTAGAAAAGTGCAGCTTCAACCGGCAGAGCAAAAAGTGTCTACCGGTTGAAAAACTTTCTGTTCCGCTTCAACCTGTAGAGCGAAAAGTGTCTACCGGTTGAAAGTGCAAAAAAATTGAGAATTCTTTGTCTTGATCCCTTGACCTTCCGGCTTGTCATCACGACCTCTAGGTTTCCGAGTCTTGTTCAAAACTTCATTCCTTGATTCCCGGGACTTGGTGGCGGGGTGCGATGTGGCCTCCGGTGCTCAGGCATCCGTTGGTTTACAATGGCGTCAAAACACGCCTTATTTCTCCATTTTTACCTGAAACTACAAAAAGCAACCTTGCGCGAAATTAATAGTTTAAAGCAACATAATGCGCATGTGTGTGCTCAAATTGAGCGAGATAAGCCTCATTATTAACACTTTTGGGGGCTTATCAATGGGCGTGTCGCTGGGAATGTCTGAAAAGATTAACTCTAAAGAACTTGTGGCACAAAGTAATTAATGAGTTGGACACATGCGAGATGTCGAGTACGCATCGGATACGAGGAATGATAGTAAAGGGAATGTAGTGGCTTATGGGTTGGTTTTCAATCCTTTAATCATTAAACTTATCTTCAAACTTGTTGCGTGACTTGTGCCTCCTTTGTCTATCACTCACTTACATTTCATTGCATTTAGGATTGGTAGACTTTTCAGTATTGGGCTAGTGAGCTCACCCTAATAATTTTAGGTACCTAGCACGGAGCATGATATGGATTGCTTGAAGTGTATGCATTCATCTCTTTTGAAAGCTTAACGGAGGAGTTATTTTATCATTTTGAAACTTATATTTTTTAAAAGATGATTTTGTAATTTAATTGAGTTTTCATCATTGACTTGGTTTGTAATAACATTGGTAAATCATGTACTTATTTTGGACACGGGAATCCCGTGCATTACCTTAATTATGTATAACTCTGACCTTGCGGGTCAAGCTTGGACTTTGACTTGGACATTGGATCTCATTCACTTTCCACGTGGATTTATATCACTTTTACCTTTAAAATTTGAGGGCGTTAGAATTGCAAAAGTGATACAATCCCAAATCAAATGGATCTTAGGTTTATGTTTGAAACTTAACCACCAAACGAAAAGATTTGAAACAGAATGCCCCACGAATTAATCCAAAATTTCAGACCACAAATTCCATACAGGTGCGAATAAGAGGAGTGATCCAGAGATTCAATTACTTGATCACAAAACTTGTTGTAAGCTCCAAAAAGCTGCGTCCCCTTTTTGTGGGATCAATCAACAACTCAATCGGGTAGCACAGTTCGAGAATGGTTTTGAAGGCGATCGATCGACTTTCACATGCGATCGATCGAAGCTGCAACTAATATAAAAACGTTTCTTCTTTTTCAGTCTAGGGTGGCTGTAAAAGAAATATCAGAGCTCTTGTTTCCAAACGGACAGAAAACCCTAGAGTATTGAAAGTGAATCTCGAAGCACAAAATGCATGTATGAAACTTTAATCAAAGCTTGAAGAGGTTTTCTACATCTATAATCAATCAACTAAGAGTTTCTTCCGATGGATTTTTAGAAGTAGTTTTGGAAGGCTCGAGGAGTTGAGGTAGCGGTAATCAAATACTTGGTGTGGTGAATAAGTAGTCGGCAACCGATCTTAGGTCAATTGCGAGGAGTCTCAATTGTGAGTATGGTCGATTGTAATCACCTAATGGTTTTAATAATGTTTGATTCCATTTAGTGGTTTTTACCTTATTTGGGGTTTTCCACATAAACTGTGTGGTCATCTTATCTTGTTTATTCCTTACTTTTGCATATCCTTGGATTGAAATAGCAACATAGGAATTTCACTTGCGAAGGGAAAAAAAGCTTGTTTATTTTGAATGATGTTGTCTTCAATGAATCTTTGTTTTAGCTTTTTGTCATAATTCTTTTACTTTTTATATTTATCTCATGAAACGTGAATGGAAAAGTAATAAATTTTATGGTAAAACTAATAAAAATTTATAAAAGGCAAAGATAAATTCAAATAATTAATTTTTGCCAAACTACTTCTTGGATTGATCGATTTTGTAGAGGCTAAGGAGATTTAATACTAATTTATTAGTTTTGTGTTGATTTAGTTTAATTACCTAGTTATTTGAGTTGTTTTATTTGGCAAGGGTAAAATTGGTATTAGGAGAGGAAATGGACTAGAGTGTTGCACAAAATACTAAAGTATAGAGTGCAGCGTGATTTCCAAGAATAGAGGGGGTGACAATGTGATTATACTAAAATCCAAGAGGTGTGAATACATGGGTAAATTACGGTCACCCGTTCGGCAATCAACGGTCTAAATTATCTAATACATAAAAGATAAGTGTCTTACATGTAGGATAATTGCATTTAATCGGGATCGTTGATTGCAGAACCGACGACCGTGATTGCCCACTACAGGAGTGCAGTGAGCTTACTCACTACAGGACCCCAAATCCCTTTTTTTGGTGTAGCGGATTCTTACTTTTCCATTTCCAATACAGTGCTGCTGCTGCGAATCATTCCTCACCCACGCTCTATAAGAATATTCCATTATGTAATCAGTAAAAAAAATTGGAGAGTGCCAATATCAAGGGTACTTTATAATTACATTTTTTTCTTGCTTATACAAGGGTGGTTTACTAACTTCACCTATTAGAGACAAAAAAAAAAAGTGTCAATATCAAAATGGAGAGTGCCAATATCAACTCCCTTTAATTAATTTTATGAAAACGAATTGAAGTTTTTTTCTTCAAAAAAAATTATTATTATTAAGTTCTCATTTTGCAGACCGACAAACATTTTGAAACAGAGAGAATATTAGATAACAACCAATTCATCCAAATGGTCTTTCATCATATTAATGCTAAACATCTTCAAAAAAATTGTCAGCTATTGTAAGCTTGTTTTCTCTGGAAATATCGTTATTTCCAAAAGCGTGTCCATTACAGGTTTTTTCTTTTTGTTTCCAAGTGTGGATACATATAGGTTGGCAGGGACCATGGGTTTACAATCTTGCTTGTTTTGCATATGCACAAAATTCTAACCATTCAATTTCAAACCATCTATCCATCTAGTACTCCCAATGATAGGAGACTTTTCAATTTTGGAGCACGAATATGAAATGAACACGTCAGGAAAACATCTTCGAGCACTTAGAATATGAAATGAACACGTCAGGAAAACATCTTCGAGCACTTAGAATATGAAATGAACACGTGAAGAAAACTTGGTTCTTCTATCCATAGTCTTTAGCTGGGCTGAGCATGGGTCCCCGAAACCTGGCGAACCCGCCCAGGGGCAGAGGCACATAAGGGCCGGGGTGGGTCCCCCAATTCCTATTTTGGAGTATATTTTACATATTTTTTTACAGGTATTTTTAAAATAATTAGTATAAAATTTCGACAATAATTAAAATGTAAGAACAATTTTTACTCCAAAAACACTAAATTATGGTGAATTATACCCTGTAATAATGATATGATAATAGCAATACTCGAGATTAATTTTTTCATTTATCAAAACCATCCCATAAAAACTCGAATAAGTGGATTTAATCATGAAAAATCTTCAACCCAAAATTTCTTTCATAATTCGACCCCTCCGATTTTGATTTTTGGCTTCTCCACTGAACCCGCCCGACCCAAAGTTGATGCCTTGTAAGTTCATTTGTGAACTGTGAACTGTAAATCAGTGATTTGTGTGTACGAAAATCGTGTTTACAAACTGTATATCTGGGATTTGTAATACAAATGGGTTTATTTTTTATTTTTTACTCCGGTAGTGTCCCAACCCGCTCAAACCGACTGACCTGATCCGTCAATCCGAACAACATTCTTCGGGCAGACTCGGGTCCAGAATTTTCCAAACCGACTAGTTCGGGTCTGGTGGCGGGTGGACACCAAACCCGATCCGTGCACACCCCTAGTCTTAAGGAAATTAATGTACTTAGCATTTCCCGGCTCGATGTATACGACTTGTGAATGTATTACGTTCCCATTTAAGACAGACATTTAGGAATTGACATAGCTTATCCTCTTTTCATGCCCATTTCCAACTAATGATCTTATTGAATGGAGCCCTGCTTATTCACAACGACAAGGGGGGAAAAAAAAAATATTACATATGTGAATGCTCAGGTGGTACGAAATACTAAGGTCACAAGTTTGACCATGGAAACATTTTGCAAATCATATAAGTCTTCGATTCCAAGACACAAGATAGGATAAATTTTTAAGGATCAACATTCATAATAGTTGCTTTCCAAGTTTTCATAGCAGTCCAAGTAGGACCCATTCTTATTTTTCATAGAGAAACATCAAAATATTTGTATTATTGTTCGACGGTTTTGCCCGACATAGTAATGGGGAGCGACCCCTGATCAGAGAGAATGCGGAAGTCTATTGGTGAGATAGACAGAGGTGATGAGAGCTTCTAACCAAAACTGCAGAGGAAGCCCTGCTTGATGGAGAAGAGTGACTGTGGTTTCTATTAGATGACGATGTTTACGTTCAACCACCCCATTCTGTTCAGGAGTGTAAGGACAAGTAGTTTGATGCAACAAGCTATCATTAAGAAACAAATTGAGAAGATAATGGTTGAGAAATTCTCCCCCATTATCTGATCTAACAACTTGAATGGAAGTATGAAACTGTGTTTGCACAAAAGTTTTGAAATGAGCAATTTTAGTTTTCACCTGGGATTTGTAATGTAAAGGAAACAACCAACTGAATCTAGTACAATCATCAATAAGCAACAAGTAGTATTTATAACCCTGAAAGGAAGGAACAGGGCTAGGACCCCATACATTTGCATGAACCAATTGAAAGGGATGAGATGCATGAGTGACAGATAAAGGAAACTTCAGTTTTTGACTCTTGGCCACATTACAACTAGTGCACTGTACTTGTGCAGTTTTATTAACAGGAAGACTAAGTTTTGTAATAAGAGGATGAAACAAAGCTGGACTAGGATGTCCCAACCGCTGATGCCATAAGAAAGAAGAAGAAGCAGTACACAAATGAGCTTGAGGAAGAATTCCCTTAGATGAGTTCAGAAGTGGATACAATCCCTGATGGCAGTGACCCTTGTACAGAATTTGGAGTGTTGCTTTGTCCTGAATGACAAAGCTAGTGGAATCAAAAGTAAAAACAAAACAGTTATTGTCTTTAGAGAACTGATGAACAGAAAGCAGATTATGGGAAATGTGAGGGGCATGAAGAAGATTAGTGAGACTAAATTGAGCATAAGGTGTAGGCAACAAACCCTTACCTGAGTGAGCAATTGGAATGGTAGCTCCATTACCAACAGATAGGCCTTGAGAACCAAGATATGGTTGATGGAATGACAGATTGGACAGATCATTGGTCACATGAGTGGTGGCCCCACTATCAAATAGCCATTGCTGAGGTTGAAGAGAAGGTGTACCAACATTGAAAGCCTGAGTTTGAAACCCCTGTGGTGTACCAACATTGAAAGCCTGAGTTTGAAACCCCTGTTGTGAAACTGGATGAAACCCCTGTTGTGAAACTGGTGGTCCCAGAACTGAACCAAACGACTGATCAGACTGTGCTTGCAGACCTTGTAGAGGAGAAGAAGTCATTGATGCAGGACCTACATAGTTTGCATATCCAGAAGATGAACCTGGCTGTGGATATCCAGTCATAGACAAAGGAGCAAGAGTACTGTGAACCAAATCTGTAGAAGGAGTACCAAGCTGTTGCCCTGCCACAAAGTGTGCTTGAGGGACAACTGTACCCATTGAAGGATAGAAAACATATCCTTGTTGCCCTTTGTTTTGTGGTTGAAACCCCTGTTGTGGTCTCCATTGCCCAGCATTCCCTTGTTGTCCTGAAGTATACTGAGAAGGTGGTGGAAGAGACATATTTTGTCTATAATGACAGTAATAAGCTATGCGATTAGGTCGGCCACAGATTTGACAACCACCATGAGATCCATACCTTCGTCCATTATTGTCATAAGACCTATTTCTATTGTAATTTCTCTGATCTTGTGAACGAGAGGAGACAAACTGAGCAGGTTGTGACTGAGGTATATTAGAGGTAAAAGCAGTGGTGTTTGAACTAGTATTATCATGACCAGATAATGAAGAAGGTGTATACATGTTAACTGAACTAGAACCAGTTGGCACATTACCAGGCTTAGTTGTAGTAAAAATACACCTTCCAACTGTGACATCTTGGTGTTTGTAATAGATTCTGCATTCAACATGGTAACTAGCTCATCAAAGGTAAAAGTCCCTCCTCTGGTATGAATTGCAGTACGAAAACCTCTAAACTCTTCCTCAGGGAGTCCATTCAGTGTATGAAACACCAAATCATCATCACTAACAGGAAGTCCTGCTGATGCAAGTCTATTAGCATAACCTTTGATCTGATCTATATAAGACTCCATGGTGCCAGTCTTCGTAATATTGTACAATCGTCTCTTATACTCATGAATATGCGTACGAGACAACGAATTGAATCTGGACTCAAGCGATTGCCATACTTGATAAGAGTGGTCAAACCCTAAGACTAATGGCAAAGTAGTAACAGACAAAGTTGTTGTTAAGCAAGACAGTAATTGACTGTCGATCAAGCACCACTTGGCGTATTCTGGATTAACAACACGATTATTACTTGCATCCACAATGTACGGTGCAGGTGCTTGATTCGATCCATCAAGGAAATCAAAGAAACCATTCGCTCGTAATGCATTGCGAATCTGTGTTTTCCAGAGTAGATAATTTGTAGAATCAAGTTTTATTGTTACCAGAGATTGAAAATTCGAGACAAGGAAAGCTAGGTCTGGCGGTATCGCCATGGATGTTGAGCTCGTTCCACTTTCGGTCATGATGAATCGTGAAAATGAAACCCTCAGATGCTCAGGATCTTCAAAAAAAAATTCTGAATCTTGTTCAGGATCTTCAGTGACTTGCAACGAGATGCTTTGATACCATATGGAAATTCATAAACCAAACACAATCTAGAAAATTAACTCACAAAATCAAAGAGTATTACAGAATTCTAGAGAGAGAAACTGAAGAACAGAAAATCATTTCATTATATTTTCGTTGGTCATAACCGCCTCATTACAGCTGTTATATAGCCTAAACTACTTTTAACCGACTTAACAGAGAATATATCCTCTGTGTTCCACTCCACACACTACCTTGTGTACAACACTACAAACACCACAAGACTACTTGGATACTCTAACAATGTGAAGTAACTTTTACAAATAGTTTTGCACCCACATTTGAATGAAGCAAGGTGCATCGTTCAAGAAAGTGTATATATTTCCGTTCGGATTTTAATCAGTTATATGTTATGTTGGCTACTACGTGTTATGCTTTTTTGAAAGAAAAAAAAAGGAATTTTATTAATCTTTGGAACATGCTAAGTTAGATGTTAGATATATTATACCGGTATATGATTTGTATCAACATTCTACCTATTATTCTACGCACATATATGTTGGCGGTGTATGTTACTCCTGCCCGTGCACAGAACGGGTACAACGCTATTTTGTTGAAGCAGAGTGTGGATTACACACTTATGGTGTATGAAAATCACAAGAGAATTGAAAACAATTTTATGGAATTTCACTCAAATACAGATGAGGAAATTTTATTGCTCCATATAAAATAGAAACAGTAAAGAAATTTTGTATTTCTCTCTCTCATATTTTTACCATCTCAATTACAAGCCTACGTATGGGCTGAACAATAAGAAAACAAACAAAGATGAGATAAACTCTCATTTATTTTGCAAATCCCAAAATATATCACTGAAGTTGAAAGTCTTCGAGCCTGATAGTGAATAGTTCACCCATTTGCTTCTCAAGGGCTGCTACATGCCTCAAGGTTACTTTTCTTAAGAAATAAATTTATTAAAAAAAGCATTTCTTGAACACATGTAACACTTCCTCTCAAAAACAAAAGATGGGATTTGATATCAGCAATTAAACTTGGCTTCGATCCTCCCCTTTATTTAGTAGCTTCAAATCATTCCCGAACTGGGATTGGATATCCGCGATTACGCTCTCACTAACTTGGAATGCTTTTGCCAGAATATAACTAGGGATTGCTGGATTCGAACCGAACACTGTATTCGCAATGGTATTAACATCAGGATTTTGGCTACTAAAGGTCGCAAGGGCAACTGCAGGACTATTTCCAAGATTTTGCTGGAAGTGGGTAAGAGCCTCTGGGAACACAACTGCATCACCCTTCCGAATAACCTTCGAAATGAGCTGGTTTGGAGGATTGTAGGTGCTGGAGGTGACAAATCCTACTTCAAGGGTACCTTCAAGGACAGTCAAAATTTCACTGGCCCGAGGATGGTAGTGTGGTGGGTTGAGGCCGTATGGCGCAAAGTCAATACGGGCCATGGAGACGCCAAGTGTGTTAAGTGCAGGAAAATCAGGTGCGAAAAAATGAGTGACATTTGATCCAATTGCATTCGATGTGTTGCCTGGTACGTTTACCCCGCTTAAGAAGAAATCATCCACTTGCACGAGGTTTGGATTTTTGCACACATATCCGTTCACTGAAACTGCATGGTTAGACAAAACGTTAGAAAATCTAAGACACCGTAAGTAAAAATGAGACTTTTGAACAAAATTCAAGCACTAACAAAAACAAAAGGAGTAATTGATTAGGGAAGAGTATGGTACTTGGGCTGTTAAGATCTGCGACACAGAAATCTTGCAGAGGGCTTGGGTCTGCTGAAGCAACGTAACAAGTTATAGCTAAGAACCCTAACAAAAAAACATGAGGAGCCATTGAAAAAATTTGTGAAAAGCAATCGAGAGAGTTGAGGAAGTAATTGATCTATTTGGGATATGAAAGATAATTGGATTGTGTATAATAAGAACGTACCACTTTTAGCTGCTTTTATAGAGAGATGACGTGCAGAAGAGAGACGAGGTGGGAAAGTGAGACCCGTCGTATCACCCCAAATGCAAATCTATCGATAGAAAAAGAAACTTTATTAATCAAATGCACCTTTCATTTACTGAAGTATCGTGCAAGATATTAAGTTCTACCTTTTTTTTCAAAAAAAAAATAAAAAAATACTCTCTCAATTTCAAATTGCTTGATCCTTATAATATTATTGGGATGTTCAAAATTGTTAGCCGTCTTCAAAAAGTCCAAACAACATTTATTTAATCTTCCAAAATAACTCATTTACCAACGATCATTTTACTCGAAAGTTGAAATATACGGGCATTGTTGAAAATTAATGAATCTGTTTAATGTAAATAGATTTTGTTTTTTGATCGGCAAAAAAATTTATTAGAGAAATCTTGACAAATGGTACATCAAGATGGGGAAGGGGGAGAGGATTCCAACCAAGGGTTGGAGAGATAAAAACACCTATTGGGGCAAGCCCAAAACAAGGCCCAATCCTAACAATACAAACAAAACTCTGAACCAAACAAAACCAGCCGCCTCACCCACTGCCGGAACCCACCTTTGTTGGTTTTAATTTGAAAATGCTCACTCACGTTTATTTGTATTTTGTGGCTTTTTATGATTTCTCAAATGTCAACCAAACACCAAAAAATAAGATTGGAAAAAATGATTTTTGTTAGTTTTACGTTAAAAATATTTTACATCGGAAAACATTTTATATTGATAGTCTTAATTTTCTACCTCTCATTTTGGTGGCGAGTATATAGACCTAATCTCTGTATTCTCTTAATAGGCGGCAAAGCAGCATAGGAAAAGGACAGAGCTGACTTTCTTTTTTCTTTTTTTTGGATAAAAAATGTGACTGATGAGTGCCTTTTTACCATTTTCAAAAAGGCATTCATATGGAGCTAACATGGCTGGCTACATACAAATATAGCCAAATCAAGCTGAGACGGGACGGACGGTCAGAGGCCGCATCGGTCCTACCCTAGGAAATCCCACCCCCGCTAGCTAACATAGAAATGGATTCCCACCAGTCTTGTAAGGTTAAAAGAGGCTGGGTCTCTTGTCAATTTTGCTGGCTTACTTAAAAGTAAACAATAAACAAATAAGCTGGCTGTGTAGGGACTGGCTATACAAAATTGCTTAGGGCATCCTTATCAGGCTCAACAAAAAAAACACCAAATTTAACCTCAAAAACACATTTTATAAATTAGCAAGTCACTTTTTAAAAAACTCACAAAATCAGACTCTCTATTCAAACTTCACTATATTAAACTATTCCCCTCAAATCTATATAAAAAAAAAATCCCACTAAATTACACCTTTTCGGTGCAGTGTACTCCCCCCCCCCAACTTCTGACGCAAAACCGGAAAAAACAATTAAACTATTCGGTAGCCAATGAACAGTGGCTTTACCCAAATACCGAGTTACTGTAGCGAAGTTGCAATTTTTGCAAATTAGCCCAACACTTGTTGAGGCTGATTTTGGGGTGTTTTCTACCCTTTGGCTCAACAAAATAACCATCAGGGGCATTTGCCTCCCCTGATGGGGATGCTCTTATTAGAGCATCAATGTCTTACTCATCAAATTCCTGAAAAGTTAAATTAGATGAGTTGAAATGCACCAAAATTATTAAAAATCAAGTTTAACAATTTTTTTTGCAAATTTGTTAAATTTGTAGCTTTGCTATAGTAATGCCTCAACTTTGTTAACTTACTATTTCACTAACATTTTTAGTAAAATTAGGATAGAGAGTCTGATTTTGGAAATTTTGGATAAGTAACTTGCTAAATTTGTAAAAGTTATTTTTTAAGTTAAATTTGTTGAAAATTTTGGTGTTGCTGATAAGGATGCCCTTAGAAAACTAAACAAGTCAAGTACTACACAACAGAATTATCTGTATAATTTTGCTACATGGCCACGTATAAACAACGGTGTCGCAATTCCTAAAAAAAAGTATGGGCACACAATTCCAGACACAACTGCGTGCGGAGTGGTTGGATGTATATGGGCCCTTGTGCACCTAATGATTCCGAAGTCCGAACACACTTGTGTCCGGAGTTCTGTTTTAAAATTGTTTCTGGAATTTGGATCTGCACAATGCACATTCATCCATTCTTTTATGCATCGCTGATACATTACACACCAAAGCGGACCAGGACCGTCGACCGATTCAAATTTTGATGTTGACATACCGATTGTTTTTAATAGTAGGCTCGACCGGTATTTAATAATTTCGCAGGGAGACGTTTTCCATAACTTCTGATGGCAAAAAGGATATACTCACAAGTTGTTCATCAATTAGCATGGAAGATTTTAGAAACTTTCGTGCTTCGAAATGAAACGAATTATATATTGTATTGCTCCGGTCATCTCGATTATAGTTTTGTAACCATTTTGTTTTCCGTCGAGTGAAATGGAATAAACTGCAGGTTAAAACCAAATTAAATAATCATGCATGTTTCCCACCTTACTCTTTTTTTTTTTTTTTAATGGCTAGAAAAGAATTTTCTTAATCAAATGTAAGAAATACAAGAGATTAAAAGAGAAAGGGCAAATGCATCACAACGAAAGAGAACAGTCCCAACGAGATTAGCACCCAACACTCTCAACAATTATATGCCCCTAAAGCACTGAAAGAAGCATAGTTGCTAAATGATCAACCAAGCTCCAAAGGGGACATAGAATGCCCATGTCAACGCAGCACCCAATTAAAACAAATTACATGACACATGAACCTGTCTACAATCAAAACAAATTTCTCTAAATCAGGCTTGCAACAATTGAAGATTTTGGTGGCCCCTGTTGGAAAAATGAAAGATTTGTTCGAATATTTAGGTGAGCCTAAATATGAGCGAAATTCATTTTTTTAATATGAATGAGAATTGTCTCATTGTGTGAATCGGAAAAAATAGCCAAAGGGACGTGCGCGCGCTCGCCGTCACTGAACATTTGAACAAGACCGGGGCCGGGACCGGGACTCAGGATTCGTGGGCCCGCGGCCTGTGGTTCGAGGTCTGTGGTCTGTGTCTAGCTCGGGTAAGTTCGATATTGAATTTGGGCAACTGGGGCACTGACCCGTTGGATCATGTCCAAACAGATGGGAAGTTAATTTCCTTTCAAATGTCCAAGGCAATTTGTAACTTCATCAGTTACATGCATTTGATCCCACGTGTAGCAAATGGTACTTATTGACTATCAATTGATCCAATTGATCAATTCCCACGGTTTTGATTTTGCTGCATTGATTTTGAGAATCAATGCCTTTTCAATGTGAAAGGCTCCCCATGTATATAAATTGGTGCTTCCGTGAAGGATTTTGCAACACAGAAACACACCACAGCTACAGAAAAATTATTTGTTGATTTTTAGTGGGAGAGAGAACAGGCACTTGTTCGTTCGACAGGGTGATCCGGTAGGTGTTACCGTTGGTCATTTTAGCCGCTGTATCCTGGGAAGCAGACGCCGGTCAATACCCCAAACACCCTACGTGAGGCGGTGAATTTGCTTTAAGGAGACCGTGTGAAACACGGGCCTTGGCTTGGTTTTTTCTATCCTTTACATATTCGTTATTGTTGAATTTCGATTTTATGTAATTTTGTGTTCCTCATTTTCCAGAATTAAAATTGTCAATTATTGTTTTCCAGTACATGTTTTCCTACAATCTTAAAGCAAATTCACTTTTTCGGAAAAAATAGTTTCGGAAACAGTTTCATATCAATTGGCCTTTGTTTCGGTTTGTAAATATAGGAATTTGGATTTTAAATAAAACAGTGGACAATCCGACAGATTTTGAGGTAAAGGGTCTTGGATCAGTAGCACTTTGTTACTTGCTTACCTTATTATTAAGACTAACATTTTTTAGTTTTGATCTTTGATAATACAGTGGGTTACGTGATCAAGTTTTGGAAACACACAATCTGATTGGGTTTCTCTTTTCCTAGAGTTGAATAGTCAAACAACTTTGATTCATGGTTCAATTCTCTACTAACTTTTGCTTATCAAGTGACGCATAAACCATTGGACTTTGTGTTTGGATTAATTGTTTGATTTGATTTCAGTTCAAAAAAGAAAATAAAATAAAATGTTCACTGACCTTGCGAGGTTTTTGTGTAATAACGTTTTTGTCTTTGCCGAAGGCGTGCAAGACAAACAACGTTTGGCGGATCTGGAGGCATTCTCAAGAGATGCCTTTGATCTCAACCTCACAGCAATGGTTTTTGAGGTTAATATGGTGGGACTAAACCCACAAGATTGGTGGGTGGACACTGGAGCCACTCGCCACATATGCGGTGACAAAAAGATGTTCACCTCTCTCAAGCTTGTTGCAAACGGCGAGAAGCTATACATGGGCAACTCAGCTACCTCAATTGTGGAGGGTCAAGGCAAAGTTGTGCTGAATATGACTTCAGACAATGAGTTGACCTTGAATAATGTCTTGTATGTGCCAGACATTCGCAAGAACCTAGTGTCCGGGTCTTTGCTAAGCAAGCATGGCTTTCGCATGGTTTTTGAGGCGGATAGGGTTACACTTACCAAGGCTGGGGTGTATGTGGGGAAGGGTTATTTGACCGATGGTCTTTTTAAACTCAATGTTATGAATGTTATTCCCAAGGTGAATAAAAAGAAATCCCTATTGCATACATGCTTGAGTCTTCCAATTTGTGGCACGGAAGACTGGGTCATGTTAATTATGATACGTTACTTAGATTAATTAACTTGGATCACATACCAGCTTTCAATATTGATAAAAAACACAAGTGTGAAACTTGTGTAGAAGCAAAAATGTCTAGGGCTTCTTTTCATTCGATTGAAAGAAATACCGAGCCATTGGGCTTAATCCACAGTGATGTGTGCGATTTAAAATTTGTCCAATCACGGGGAGGCAATAAGTATTTTATTACTTTTGTCGATGATAGCACAAGATATTGCTATGTGTACTTGCTGAATAGCAAGGACGAGGCTTTGGAAAAATTCATTCTTTATAAGAATGAAGTTGAGAATCAACTCAACAAAAAGATTAAGGTGTTGAGAAGTGACCGAGGTGGTGAATATGAATTCCCACTGTAAAATTTTTCTTTTTTGTCAATAATTATGCACTCACCATTATCAAATTTAAGTGCATAATCCTTTTGCAATAATTGCCCCACACTTAGTAAATTTTGAGTAAGCCCGGGAACATAAAGGACATCAGAAATTAATCTTTTGTTACCTCCCTTTGTGTAGACGGCGATAACTCTCTTTCCTTCAGCATTTTGCAGCTTTCCATCTCTCAGCTTTACTTGAGAAGAGACTTTATCGTCAAGCTGCACAAACTTTTTACGACCGTCTGTCATATGATTACTGCATCCACTATCCAAGTACCAAATGTTATCTGATTCTTCTTGAGCATTCATGCAAGAGAATAATTGTTCTGCTTCATTTTCTTCCAAAAAATTAGCTTTGTTTTTTCATGATTGAACCAACAATCACGATCGGAATGATTGGGAACTTTGCATCTCTTGCATTTAAATCTGCACTCTTTGGATGCATGATTTGTTTTTTTGCAAATAATGCAAGAAGAGTTAGAGTTACCGCCATTGGTATTCCGGAATTGGCCTAAAACCCATTAAATTTTCAACTGCACACAAAAAAAAAAACCGCCAAACATACGAACCGTTACCATTAAATTTTATTTTTTTTGTTCAAACTCTCTTTGACTCTCTCTATCTCTCAAAAAAAAAAAAAAAAAAAAAAAAAAGAAATGTAACTTTTTTTTTCCCTTTTGTTTCTTTTTTCTTTTTCGTTTTATTATCATTTTGCTAAAAAAATGAATTGCCGACTAAATATTTAGTCGCAAAATATAAAAATTCCCGCCGAAATTTTCGTGAAATTTTTGGAAATCGTTGAATTGGCGGAAAACTATTATTCCCCGACTAAAATTATTTAGTCGGAAATTTAAGTGATATTCTCCGACTAAATATTTGGTCGGTGATTTATTTGTTTTTTTCCGACTAAATATTTGATCGGTGAATTATTTGTTTTTCTCCGACTAATTATTTAGTCGGAAATTTAAGTGATATTCTCCGACTAAATATTTGGTCGGTGAATTATTTATTTTTCTCCGACTAAATATTTGGTCGGTGAATTATTTGTTTTTCTCCGACTAGATTATTTGGTCGGTAAATGATTTTTTTCCGACTAAATATAATTTAGTCGGTAAATTTCTTCTTTTGCCGACGAAATATTTGGTCGGAAAATACTAATTTCCCCGCTAAAGGTCTCACGAAAATTTTGTAAATTTCCCGACTAAAAGTTTGGTCGGAAAATACTAAATTTTCCCGACTAAAAATTTTTGGTCGGCGATTAGTATATAATTTCCGACTAAAATAGATTTAGTCGGTGATTGATATAAGAAGCACCGACTAAAATCATTTTAGTCGGCCAAAGCTTTGAATATTTTCCGACAAAAAAAAATTTAGTCGGTGATTATACTAATTTCCGACTAAAATTATTTAGTCGGAAATTTAAGTGATATTTTCCGACCAAAGTTTATTTAGTCGTTGAATGAACAACAATTTCCGACTAAATATTATTTAGTCGGCGATTTTAGTCGGGAATGGTGTAAATTGTTGTAATGTCCTTTGATTGTCGTATCCTTTTCCCTTGTTCCGGGCATTTTGGCCTCCACGTCCTTTCATGCCTCCTCCTCGAGTTGAGCCCTTCTCTTGATTTGCTTGGTTCTTTCCTCCAAAATTAATTTTGCTTTGAAATGCTTGCTCCAAGGATTGATTTGTGAACTTGCTCATTCTTTGTTCATGTGCCTCGAGAGAACTCATTAGTTCATGTCGAGTAAGTTTAGATAAATCCTTGGATTCTTAGATAGCAGCAACAATATGCTCAAATTTTGGAGGCAAACTTCTCAAAACTTTTTCAACGATTCTTTTATCTGGTAGGGTATCTCCATAACTTCGAATTTGATTGACAATTCCAGCAACTCGGGAAAAGAATGTTTGAACAGATTCATTTTCCTTCATTGCTAGATTATCAAAATCTCTCCAAAGTGTTTGAAGTTTAATGGAGATAACCTTATCATAACCTTGATATTCAACTTTTAATGTCTCCCATGCTTCTTTTGAAGTTTTAGCACCCAAAATTCTTGGAAAGATCGATTTGTTTACCCCACGTTGAATGTTGAGTAGTGCCAATGCATCTCTCTTCTTATTCTCCTTGAACTTCTTCTTCCTTGCTTTCGTCCAAGTTGCTTCTTCTTCGTCATTTTCCGGTGCCTCGTATCCACTTTCAACAAGATCCCACAAGTCTTGTGAGATGAACAGAGTCTTCATTTGAATGCTCCAATCATCATAGTTCTCTCCCTCAAATATAGGGATGAGAGTTTGTGCATAGTTGAAAGTGGAGGAGTTGGATTCCATGCTGAGTGATAGGTGAATAAGGAGGACAAGGATGTGTTTGGGGTTCTTGCTCTGATACCAAAATTGTTGGGGTGCTAGTTTAAAGTAGGAGTAAAGTTAGGGAGTAAGTTGGAGTTATTAGAAAAGGAAGGACTAGAGGTGTAATATAGGCTTTGAAATGGAAAGCCTTTGACTGCACTTTTACGGATTGTTTTGGCAGAGGGAGTAGGACAATGAATGGTCTTTTTTTCATTACATAGAAAGTGTACACCGGCAGCTCTATTTATAGAGCTCAACAGCCGACTAACTCCACCGACCTACTCCAAGTCTAGAAAGCTCTTGATTTTGCACAAAAGTCTTCTCATGCCATCATTACATTCTACACTTTTCTACATATTTTTATATTTAGATATTTTTCTACAAAACTCTACATAATTCTACATTTTTAAAGATTACAAATTAATTTTAACAAATTCGACTGGTTCACTGCACAGATAGCCTCTTGACGGAACAAGCTGGAAACTCGAGAGGGTCGTCTTTATTAGTGGGAAAAACAAAAAGCTTTTTTGACTTTTTTGGCCTAAAATGCTATAGGAGTTACTTTTTAGCCCAAAACAAATGACTTTTTGAAACTCAAAAAAACAAAAACTCCGATATCTATCTAAACTATACAGTTTTTATTCATAATTTGTCATCAAATGAATATGTTTATGTGCTAAAATTCCAATATCTACCAAAACTATACAGATATTTTTTCCCACCAATCTCAACTGTTGAACTATCAATTTTACAATTTTCCGAAGTACAACAGATTAGTCGAATGCAATTGAAATCCTATCTGTGTTTATGCCCTTTTTTTTTTGAATTTCAATAACAACACCTCTGTAGAACTTAAGTTATTTAATGATCACCCTTATGAAAAACTCTAGAGTCGCCACTGACTTGCACAGCTAGGAAAGATTATATATGGTACCAGGGCTATTAAGATCTGCAACACAAAAGTCTTGAAGAGGGCTTTCATCATATGCAAAAGCAATGGAACAAGTTATAGCCAATAGTGCAAAAAAGAAAGCAAAAGAAGCCATTGAAAAATATACAAGTGAAGCTATCTGGAGAGCTGAGGAAGTATTGAATGTATTAAGGGCAGGAATAATTTTGAGGTGGGGAAGAGATACGAATTTTAGTCAACCTAATCGTTTTATCATCCACTTATATCACTTTACTATATACTTTCTCCAAATGGAATCAATTAGTCATTATTTTTTATAGTAAGAGTGTTGAAATTCGCACCTTTTGTTTAATAAAGTATTGTCAACACATCTGTTTAGGTTTTATACAATTATTCGCGTTTGATGTTTGTTGGGATTACATTTGAGTAAATTAAGGACAAGGTTGAAGAAGGGTCCGTATATAATGTTATTTAACTTGGAGATGAAGAATATTACATGAAAGAAAAGAAGATGTGATTGTTTGGTGGTTCATAGTGTGAATAAAACTTGTAACCATTTAAACTCCCAAAATGCCCCACTTTAACGGTAGAGAGGTTGACGCCACTAGGATTTATTTGGCACACATTTCCAGCATTAGGACTAAATTGGCACAAATGGCATTTCAGGGACGATCATTCTTTGAAAATATATGGAACCCCAGGTTATAAATATCGGTTTCATGACATGCAACGTTAATGGTTTGAGTGTAACAATTTCGATAGTATCGAATATTACGTAATTGGGAACTGGGTATAGCAATCGTGAATTTTTAAAAATCATTTTTTCATAAAAAAATAATTTTAAATTGCTTAAATAACACCGAAACGGTCGATCGAGTATCGGCCGTAACGGTCTTGAACCGGTCCATGTATCGGATACGGATTGATACGTAACGGGAACTAGCCGATACGCATGGGGTTAATGATATTGGAGAGGCCAAAAACTATTACATAAAGGCATGGTGAAACCAAAAAGGTAAATAAACCGTTTTTCCTATGATTTTTGAAAGTGACTACCTCTCATTTTGTTCCTGGTTTTAGAATTTCTTCCAGATTCTAGAGCAGCCATAAACTTAAGGGGTAGTTGATTGTCTACAACTCATTTTTTATTCGGACAAGGATGGAGCTAGGATTTTTCGTAAGGGACAAGTTTATACAATCCAAAAAGTTAAAATAAAGAGAGAAAGTACAAGTGAATTTTTACTAACTCAAAACACATTTTTGTATTAAGGAGCTTTCACGCCGACTGTACTTGTAAAAACATTGATCCGAACATGATGCTCATTTGTGATACGATCCTTTCGAACACGCCCTCAACCTGCTATATAACGAGCACTCATATTAAGAACACTAATCTTGTGTTTTCCACAAAATTGTGTAACTTTCTCTAGAAAAGAATCACATCCATTGTTTCTAAATTTTTGGATTTGGTTTTTGGTTGAGGCTACCAAATTCATTGCATTTAATATGTCTTGGGATTGACTTTACAAAGCCGGGCAAAGATCGTCAGTGATCTACACAATCGCCCTCATGAGATGTATGATGAACACAAATTTTGTGTGGAGGGAGGCAAGGCTATATTGAGGATTTTTTGTTTTTCAATATAATAGTACGACTTTTAAAAATTGTAGGGGGGCGACTAGCGTCGCTCTGGCTCCATCCTTAGTTGACAATATATACTTGTGTATCTTTTTTTTCTTGGCAAAAAGAATTTATGAATCATTGATAAAGAGTACAACGATGAAAGGGACATCGGGAATGATGTCTTCACAAAGAAAGGACGGGCATCCCAACTAAGTTATCAACCCAGAACCCGACAATCATATATTTCGTATTTACCCTGATTTTTCAGATGATGTTTGAGATTCTTTCAAATTCATAAGGCATGTTCAGTGAGATTTATAGGCCATTGTACATTCCAATACCGTATATACCTAGTATCAGAAATAAAGAAGTTTATTCATCGAGCATGTCGTTTTCAATTAGTCATTATCTTTGCTAATACTCCATAATAATAATAGTATTAGTTTTTTTTTTTTTTTTGGGAAATTGATATTCGCACTCTCAATTTTGATGCAGACACTCTAAGCTATAGTAGTTTTTCAAAATTACCCTTTTGCAAGTTCCATGAATTACTTCAGGTAATCCAAAAAACTTTTACTCTTCTCATATACTTTAGACACTCCAAAAAAGCAAATAGTTTATTTTTTTATTTTTTTTAAAAAAGCAGATAATTGCTCAACTCCTTTTGTTGCACATCACTGAATTGTCTACTTCCATATGTAATGTTTCTTTGGTAGAGTTTTTATTGTTATTGTCTCCATGTTCTACACGAGGGCAACCTTGACAAGTGGTCTTCGGCCTATGATTATAGAACTATTTTTTTGTCCATGCAAAGTCTCTTGAGAGTTTTGTTACTTTTCCTCTCAAGAGTTCTCTAATTTTGATTATGTACTTTGTTTGTCTCACTATGAGTTTTAAAATGTAGATTTGCAGCCATTATGAAGATTTTGAGTGAAAAATGGTAGATAATGAGTGAAAATATGGAGATCTTGTGTCGCAGCTGTTATGAAGATTTTGCAGCGTCAACATTTTCAATTGTGTGCTGTTTATTTTGAAGAATTCTAGCAATGTTTAGTTTTTTTTTCTCTTTTTTTTTGTGCAATATGGCGTAAAGCAATCTGACATGGATACATGTTTAATTTCTGGAACCTGATGTATATGTTGTGGATGTTTAATGTTTGGAAAGTAATGTTAAAGTTAATGTTTAAAACTTAATGTTTATGTTTGGTTTTGGTTCATTTTTCTGTTTGGAGTGTCTTACTAAATGAGTAGATAATTTGGGGGTGGAGTGCTTCTAGTAATTTTTATATCTTCAAAAGGGTAATTTTGTTTAAATATTGGAGTGCCTGCATCAAAAAATGGAGACCCAAAATCAGCACCCTCTCTTTTTTTGGTTCCATAATACTCCTTATTAATTCTTGTTGTCGTACTCTTTCATTCCATAATAGTATTAGTTTTTGTTTTGGGTCGTTTCAACTTTTTGAAAGGGACAACCAACTAATCAAATTAATGTAGGAAAAAATACAGCGGCAATCCAGATTCCAAATAACAATTCATTCGATATAATCATAACAATAACAGAATACAAAAAATTACATAAACTGGAAATTACAGAATGTGAGAAACTGAGATACAAACAGTAATCGGAAGCCGAGTCGTGTGTAACCACACTCTCCTTAACAAAGATTCGCCGCCGACCGTGGGTGTTGTAGGTTGAACCGACGTCTTCGTCCCAGGATACAACGGCTAGAACCACGGCCGACAGAACACCTTTATCGGCTGCCTTGGCGAACTGAAGCTACCGCCTTCCTCTCTCTCTCAATAACGAATTTCTGGAGTACTTGTGTTGCTCGAATTTCTTGTGCCCAAACCATGACCCAAAGCTGAGTTTATATATGAGTTTGGAGGAGCTGAAATCATCAATACGGGAAATGAAGAGCCTCCCAATTCAATGACGAGAATAAATCAGCCAAATGAATTCTGCAATTCATTTTAGAAGATGTAACCTCAGCCTTGAATCCGAAAATCAATTGGAATTATGCTGCCATTATCTCCACTTTCATGAGGGGAGTTACGTAGACCTTATGAATTCGTGGGGTGGTCTCGGTTGCCTCGGGAGACCCTCCGAGTGCCCCGGGTTTCATTCACAAAAATCCCAACAATCCCCCCCATGAATGAAAATTGGCAGGCACACTGACGCAGAGTACAAAGCTGACCCGAGAGAGAGGCAACGGATAATTCCTGCATAGGATAGGTAGCTTTTGGCCTTGAACCTTCCCTCGTGATAGCCTATCGAGTCTACTGGCAGACCAGTGTGCGAACCCGCTTTGAACTGTTCCGCCGCCGGTGTAAACTTAGACAATAGACGTCACACAGGACTTCTCCTGACGTAGTTCAGTTCTCACTGTTGGGTTCATTTCGGCCATGACACCCTCCTCCTGGTTCTGCAAGTATTTTCTCGAGAATTTCGCCAGAATTCTCACAGAAGCGGCCCCACTTCATACTCACATAGGTGACCTTCTTATAAAGGGGTATCCTGCTATACCCTGCTCGGCATCTCCGACGCATAAGAGTCATTAAAAGCAAAGCTTAACCTCTTCCACTTTACAGGCTTCACTGTTTTGTATCATAGAAATGGGCAAGAGATTAAATCTCTGCAGTGATCGTTCTCTGTTACACGCAAAAGGTAGTCTCATTGAACCTAGATCTTGGGATCTCCAGTAAACTAGGTTGGCTACCCCCACGGTAACTATGAGCTTAGTGGCTATAGCCCCATTCCTCTCGATGCTTTCTCAACTAGCTCTCGAGATAACCCTTTGGTTAGCGGATCCGCGATATTGTCCTTTGACCTTACATAGTCAATTGTGACAACCCCACTTGAGAGCAGTTGTTTAATGGTATTATGTCTTCGACGTATATGTCTAGACTTACCATTATAATTGGCACTCAAAGCCCTACCAATCGCAGCTTGACTATCACAGTGGATACTAATAGCTGGCACTGGTTTTGACCATCTTGGAATATCTTCCAGGAACTGTCGTAGCCACTCGGCCTCTTCAGTTGCTTTATCTAAAGCAATGAATTCAGATTTCATTGTAGACCGTGCTATACACGTCTGTTTAGAAGATTTCCAAGCCACTACTGCACCACCAAGCGTGAAGACATATCCACTCGTGGATTTTGAGTCCTTCATATCTGATATCCAATTTGCGTCACAGTACCCTTCTAGTACTGCTGGATATCTGGTATAGTGCAACCCCAGATCACGAGTATATCTCAAATAATGTAGTACTCTGACTATCGCCTTCCAGTGATCGTGTCCTGGATTACTCGTGTATCTGCTCAGTCTGCTTACTGAGTAGGCTATATCAGGCCTTGTACAACTCATCAAGTACATGAGGCTCCCAATTATTCGAGAATACTCTAATTGAGACACCCCGTGCCCCCCATTCTTGAAAAAGTGGAGACTTACGTCCACGGGGGTTCTTGCGATGCCTGTATCAGACTGGTTGAACTTTTCAAGAATTTTGTCAACGTAGTGTGTCTGAGTCAACGCAAGTCCATCAGATGTTCTGGTGATCTTCACACCCAGTATCACATCTGCAAGGCCCATATCCTTCATGTCAAACTTAGAGTTCAACATATCATTGGTAGATCGAATGACCTTGTCATTACTACCAACAATGAGCATATCATCAACATAGAGGCACAATATGACGTATCCTTCATCAGTGTCCTTGACATACACACATTTGTCACATTCGTTGATGCGGAAGCCACTAGACAACATTGCATAGTCAAACTTCTCATGCCAATGTTTCGGAGCTTGCTTTAGACCATACAGAGATCTAACAAGTTTATAGACTTTCCTCTCTTGGCCTGGCGCGGAAAAACCCTCAGGTTGTTCCATATAGATTTCTTCTTCTAAATTGCCATTTAGGAAAGCTGTTTTTACATCCATCTGATGAATCTCAAGGTTTCGCAAAGCTGCGATAGCAATTATCATTCGAATGGAATTGATCCTTGAGACCGGCGAATAAGTATCAAAGTAATCTAGGCCCTTTTTTTGCCTATAGCCTTTAATGACAAGCCTAGCTTTGTACTTATCTATCGACCCATCTGCTTTCATCTTCCTCTTGAATATCCATTTGTAGCCCAGCGGCTTACTACCAGGTGGCAGATCCACCAGTTCCCACGTATGGTTCTGTAGGATGGAGTCGATTTCACTTTTAATGGCCTCTTTCCACAAAGGACCTTCAGGACAGCTAACAGCTTCCTTGTAAGTCTGAGGCTCACTTTCTAACAGATAAGTTAGAAAATCTGGACCAAAGGACGTTGATGTCCTAGCACGCTTGCTACGCCTAGGTTCAACATCAGCTTCCTTTTGTTGGTCCCCATTGCCATAATTAGCAGGATGCAACGTCCGTTTCACTGAACTGGACTCTCCAATGGATCTATACGGAAAAATGTGCTCGAAAAATGACACATTTATAGACTCCATGTAAGTGTTTTTGTGTATATCTGGTACTCCAGACTCATACACAAGGAACCGATATGCACTACTATTGTGTGCATAACCGATGAACACACAGTCAACGGTCTTCGGTCCTATCTTCTCATACTTAGGAGGAGGTATTGCTACTTTAGCAAGACACCCCCACACTCGCAAGTGCTTAAAGTTAGGCTTCTTACCTTTGAGCAACTCATAAGGTGTTTTGTCTAACTTTTTGCGGGGCACTAAATTCAAAAGATAGTTAGCGGTCAACACCGCTTCACCCCACATGTTCTGAGGTAACCCAGAACTAACCAACATAGCATTCATCATTTCTTTCAATGTACGATTCTTGCGCTCTGCAGTTCCGTTCTGCTGAGGCGAGTAAGGTGCAGTGGTTTGGTAAATAATACCGTGTTCAGCACAGTAATTACCAAACGGTGATTCATATTCACCACCTCGGTCACTTCTCACCACCTTAATCTTACTGCTAAGTTGGTTCTCCACCTCATTCTTAAAAAGAACGAATTTGTCCAACGCTTCATCCTTGCTCTTTAGCAAGTACACATAGCAATATTTCGTGCTATCATCAATAAAAGTAATGAAATACTTATTTGCATTTGGCGTTTGAACATATTTCGATCACACACATCAGTGTGAATTAGCCCCAACGGTTCGGTACTTCTTTCAACCGATCGAAACGAAGTCCTTGTCAACTTTGCTTCGACACAAGTTTCACACTTGTGATTTGTATCAATATTAAAAGCTGGAATATGGTCCAAGTTAACTAATCTACGCATAGATTCATAATTAACATGACCTAGTCTACCATGCCACAAAATGGAAGACTCAAGCACATAAGCAACTGGGGCAATTGTCTTATTAATAGTAGGGATAACAGTCATTACATTCATTTTAAACAGCCCATCGGCCAAATAACCTTTCCCTACATATGATCCAGCCTTAGTCAGAATGACCCTATCTGATTCAAACACCATGCGAAAGCCGTGCTTGCTCAACAGAGAACCAGATATCAGATTCTTGCGAATGTCTGGCACGAACAACACCTTGTTCAGGGTCAATGTCTTCCCCGAAGTGATCTTCAGGACCACTGTTCCTTCACCAGCAATATCTGAGGTCGCTGAATTCCCCATAAACAGCTTCTCCCCATTCACTGGCTCAAGTGACGTGAACATCTTCTTGTCACAGCAGATATGGCGGGTAGCCCCAGTATCAATCCACCACTCCCGTGGATTCGAGCCCACCATGTTCACCTCAGATACCATAGCTGAGAAATTCATGTCAGAATTACTCCCCGAGGCTTCTGCAATATGCGCTTGTGGACGAGGTGGCTTCTTGCACTCAGATGCTTTGTGGCCAAACTTGTCACAATTGAAGCATTTCCCTTGGAACTTCTCCTTTTGCTTCTTAGTGACACCGCCCCTCGGTCCCAGATTGACACTTTTGCCCTTCTGCTTGTCAGACCGTTTGTCATGTTGGTTCTTTCTCACACCACTTGAGGAAGGACGACCATGCTCCACCATGTTGGCCTTTGCCATTTCGGCCTGCTTGGCAGCCTTCTCTCTAGCCCGATTACCTTCCATTACATTGAGCTTGTAGAAGAGAGTCTCCAATGTCATCTCCTTGTTTTTGAACATGAGATAACTTTTGAACTCTTTCCAAGTTCCTGGAAGCTTGTGGATGATGGAAGCCACCAGAAAAGCCTCAGGCAGCAACATCCCTTCTGCTTTGATTTCATTGATCAACATCTGGAGCTCTTGGACCTGTTCAGTCACAGACCTCTCATCTTTCATAGTATAATCAAGGAAGCGGCCCACCACGAATTTTTTAGGCCCAGCCCCCTCAATCTTGTACTTTTTGTCCAAGGACCCCCACAGTTCCTTGGCCGACTCCGCCTCATTGAAAACAGAGTACAACGAGTCATCAAGAGCATTCAAGACATAGTTCTTGGCCAGATAATCAGCATTCTTCCACTGATCCAGAGCTTGTCGCTTCTGGTTGTCTGTCTCATTTTCAGCAACCACTGGGGCATCCTCAGATAAGCACCCAGCAAGATGGAGAGTGGTCAGATAGAACATCATCTTCTGTTGCCATCTTTTGAAATCAACCCCTGGACCAAACTTCCCAGGCTTATCGACATGGGACATCGGTATCGAAGGGACTCCATGCAAAGGAGTAGCAGCACTCGAGCTTCCCACATTTGGAGTCTCATTGCTCTTTCCAGTTGTCATCTTAACCTGAGAAGTGACAAAACCACAAATTAGTGAAACTATTTTGACAATCATGACGATAAGTATAGATTAACAATCTAAACTAACAACCAAACATGGTCTTGCACCCACAACGCACAAGCGTACCCTGGGGGTCCCAGGGGGCTTGCCCCCTGGTGGGGGTCTAGGGGGCCGTGCCCCCTAGCGGGGTTCCTAGGGGCAACGCCCCTAGGCGGGAGTTCGAGGTCCGCGCCCTCGACGGGGTTCCTAGGGGCAGTGCCCCTAGGCGGGAGTTCGAGGGCAGCGCCCTCGAAACCTAAACGGTATACACAATTCACTGCTTAAGCGATCGCGGCAATGCCTCTGCCAAGTATACCAATCCTTGTGCCAAGTTACTACACTGGCCATGAACTAAGGCTGAGTAATTAACCTTCCACTGGTTATATTACTGCAGGCAGAGTACATGCTAAGGCCGAACTAGCCCAACCACTGGCTGTTCTCAACCCCAACACAAAGACTGCTATCACAAAGCAGAGATCCAGGGGACTGTGGCTAAGCAACGTCACTGCATAAGCAGAGTAGGTTGCTCCAAAAGCCAAGCAATCCACTGATCATAAGTTTCTGGCCAAGCAATGTCAAGGCTTAAGCCAAGTAAATTGCTCCAGAGGACTACCAAACTTGATAGATCAAGGCCAGTTGCGCACAACTGCCTAAAAGCCGTGGCTTAATCAGTGAAGTTCAATCGCGCACGATTGACTTAGGCCGTAGCCCCTGATATGTTTTCGTATCTATTTCCCACACGAGTAATCCAGTTAGATTACAATATGATCTCAAAGAGATACCACCAATTCTGTCTTACTTCAATTCTGTTCTTGCAACTCAAAAGTCAGTACCAAAACAGAATTGTTTTCTGGAATTCGATTGCCAATCGATAAGAGAGTCTTTGTTAAGCTTGTTGGAAAAAATACAGTGGCAATCCAGATTCCAAATAACAATTCATTCGATATATAACGAAACAGAATACAATGGAAATTTACAATAACAGAAATTACAGAAAATGGAAATAGAGATACAAACAATAGATTGAACGCCGAGTCGTGTGCAACCACACTCTCCTTAACAAAGATTCGCCGCCTACCGTGGGTGTTGTAGGATGAACCGACGTCTTCGTCCCAGGATACAACGGCTAGAACCACGGCTGACAGAACACCTCTATCGGCTGCCTTGGCGAACTGAAGCTAACGCCTTCCTCTCTCTCACAATAATGAATTTCTGGAGTACTTGTGTTGCTCGAATTTCTTGTGTGTAAACCATGACCCAAAGCTGAGTTTATATAGGAGTTTGGAGGAGCTGAAATCATCAATACGGGAAATGAAGAGCCTCCCAATTCAATGACGAGAATAAATCAGCCAAATGAATTCTGCAATTCATTTCAGAAGATGTAACGTCAGCCTTGAATCCGAAAATCAATTGGAATTATGTTGCCATTATCTCCTCTTTCATGAGGGGAGTTACGTAGACCTTATGAATTCGTGGGGTGGTCTCGGTTGCCTCGGGAGACCCTCCGAGTGCCCCGGGTTTCATTCACAAAAATCCCAACACATTCCCCATCCAAAACCCTGAAGAGAAGAGGGATGCCAAGGAGCCAACATAAAGCAAAAAATACAACAATGTATAAACTTAAGCCCCAAAACCAAATGGTACAAAAGGCCTAGCTATTGGAGTATCCAAACAAAAAACCAGTAGCAGAAACAAGGCATCTCCCATTTACACCTTGCATTATCAATTCCTGAACTTTAGGGCAGGCATTTATATCCATATTAGACTTCAAAACAGCAGCAACAGCAGCAAATTTAGCAACTAACAAACCAACAGAAGTAACTACATAGCAGCAACATAGCCGACAATAGTCCTCGAAAAATAGTACAACAGAGGCCGATGTAGGTGTGAATTTTGGGTAGAGCCTATATAACGGGGTATAGTTGTTGTGTCCAGCCCCACAAGTTTGCCACACACCAATCACAGAAACACAAGTAATTTACATGGTTCCCCAAACTCGGGTATGTCCACGGGAGGAGAGGAATGTTCCACTATATATGAGAAAATACAACAATTACATGGGAGTACCAACCACTCAACCTTACAGTGTATCTCCTGGCGATGGCTGTTATGAGTAATTGTTTGACGCTTAGGTGTGCCAAGACTTTTTCGCGGTCTAAACGTAAATAAGACTTTTGGGCCTGATCTCTAACTTCTAATCTGGCCATTGCGGGTTCATGTCCCACTGGGTGTGTCAAAAAGTGTTCCTTCCAAAAAGGAATGCGGTATCACACCTTTTGGAGTAGCATGTGATGAGTAATTGTTTGATGACTCAAGTGTGGCAAGACCTTATCGCGGTCTCAACGTATTGGGCCTGATCTCTAACTTCTAACTAATTAAACGATTGTGTTACAACTCTTAATAAAGATTGTAAAAGTGCTCTGAAATAGCATTGTTAATTATGGACTTAAAAATATAGTGCATAAACTTACGTTGATGAGAACAAAGTACAATGGTGGAAGGAAACAACAAAAGTGAATAAAGCACAACAATTGAGAAATTAGAGGTTGTTGACTTGAAGAAAAAAAACTAATGAACTATTTTTTTGCTTTTGAATGGCAAAAGGACACTTTATTAAGTTTTTACGAAAGAGTACAAAGACTAAAGGGAAAATGGATATAACGGCATCACTCCTAGGAATAAACATCCCAATGAGGTTGGCACATAGGCCTCAGACAATCATTCGCCATCCAAAACCCTGAAGAGGAGAGGGCCAAGAAGCCAACATAAAGCAAAAAATCACAGCAATACATAAACTTAAGCCCCAAAACCAAATGGTACAAAAGTCCTAGCTATTAGAGTATCCAAACAAAAAACCAGTAGCAGAAACTTGGCATCCCCCAATTAAACCTTGCATTATCAATTCCGGAGCTGATCTGAGTTGTGGTTGCTGGCTGTGGTGGGGGTTGGATCTGGGTTGCCGACATCAGAAGAGTTGATCATCTCTTGGTCTCGTTGGTCAGACTCCATCGTCGGAGCTAATCGAAAAACCTATCCGCCATGGATGATGTTGATGGTGATTGGTTGGAGGGAGGTAGAGGGAGCCGATTTACAAAACTCATCTGTTCTTTTTTTTTTTTGTCAATTAAAAATCCATTCATTTGAGAGATTGAGAGGCAGTGAGAGTATGAGAGAACCCATTGAATTAGAGAAGAAGAGAGGTGAGAAGACTTTGGATCAAAAAAAAAAAAAGGAAGACGAAGATGAAGTAAACAGAGGGGGGAGAGAGAGAGAGAGAGAATTGGGGTCATTTTAACGAATGTGAAAACTTATCAATAAAACCACTGGTGAGATGGTTTTTTTTATAATAAGTTTTCATTCATTAATTTCTTTTTTTTAACAGATTCATTATTTTTTCATTCATTATCAATGCAACACCTAGTGAGATGGATTTTTTTCCCCTTTTTTTGGGGGATATTTTTTAAGTGTCATATTTAAACTTTTTGTTTAGGATTATCTTTTATTTATTTTAATTATATTGAAATTATCCAATTTTTCATTACATTAATAAATTGGGGCAATTAAGTCATTTGACAACTTATCCCATCATATCCACCTTCCAAACAAATTCGGGAAAGCTTTAAGGAGTCTGACTTTTGAAGCCTGTAGAAGCTCAAGTGAATGTGAGGAAATTCATCAATCTCTGATTTCAGCCTTGAATAACCGGAAGGAAGGTGTAATAGAAGAACTTCAATGTACCAATGAGACTGGTTTCAGATGGAGGATTGATTTTGGCATCACAGATGAAATGACCATGAAGAAAATGATTGAAATTGAAAACAAAGAATACACCTTACTACAGAGAAATTACTCTGCATGCTAATTAGTAGGCTGTGGGACTATTTTATGTTATTATGAAGATAATTTCATGGAATGTCAGGGGGTTGGGAAGTTTAGTCAAGAAGAGATTTGTTTAAAAATTGGTAAAGAAAGAAGCCCTGAAATATTGATGATTCTGGAGAATGAAGTGGAGAAGTTTGATGAGGGAGTCATTAAGAGGATGTGGGGCAATTCTGAAGTTGAGTATGTAGAATCAGGGGCAGAAGGTGCTTCAGGGGAGTGATCACTTTGTGGAAGAAGGATGTCTTCAAGCCACAATCAGCAACAGTACATATGTGGAAGAAGGATGTCTTCAATCCACAATCTCCACTGTTGTTTGCTTTCAAAATTAAGGCCCAGGTTTATACACTTTCGTGTATATGTTTGGGTTAACTTGTCACGCCCCAAATCCGGGAGCATGACCGGCCGTGAACCAAGAGATAATTCTTGGAACACGAAGCCTAAACAAAAATAATAAAAATAATAATAATAATTTTTCACAACCCAAATAAATCAAACTGAATCCTGAATTATAAAATTAAATTGGAAACCAAAACCAACATTTTTCTAGCCAGTGAGCAATACCTCAAATTCTCCATACTCCGAATTTATTAACAAAAATTCTAAAGAAACAAAAGTGCGGAAGTTGATTGACATGACTAAAAGAAAATAAAAATGCAAATGCCCTAGAGGTCCAAACGGTGGGTCCCGACACTGTCTCAGAGTCCACTATGATGCTCCCCGAACTAACCTGAAAAGAATGCGGAATAAATCCGTCAGCTCACAGCTCAGTGAATAGTTAAGCATGCTATGGGTTAGAACACAACGTGACATACATTTTAAGGAATGATAGTGAGAGCTCCAAAGAAATGGTTTCAAGTAACAAAGGTCGGTGGCTCAACAAGTGGTATCAAGGAGACGAATTTCTGATTAACGATAACAGGAACGATAATTGATTCACAAAATGTGCATTCTTACCAATCAGCCAGTCCAAAATATACCAGAACAACGAACAATAATAAATAGGAGTCTGAACCAAATTATGTGGGAACCAAATAATAATAACCATTGCCAAAAGCCAATTATTTTCTCAGGGCTTAGCCCGTTGGATCCAATACCGTACTTAGAGTCACCTCAGGATGGCGCCTCAGTCTTTTCCCTAAGCCGATCCGGAATAGGGTCACAGGTATTTCACAAGTCTTTTCCCCATCCGTTGAGTACTAGAGTCACAGGGTATTTCACAAGTCTTTTCCCTAGTGGCCAAAGTCACCACAGGATGGCGCCCGGGTCTTTTCTTTGGACTTTCACAAATATAATACACGGTCCCAATCACATAAGAACAACGGCAAACGGGAGTGACCAACAGAGATAATCCATGTGCCGTTGCAGAATCTCAATAATATAACGAATTCAATGATTAGACAGTGAGCGAAATAAAAGCAATCAATCAATCAGAAATATAACCAATAAACCTTGTATGCCAAAGGGTACGTCAATCGTCAAATAAGTTGAGTTCAACGAGCAAGATTAATATTTATAGAATCAGAACAAAATAAAGAATTGTCAAGAATTGATAGGCTCAAGAGGATTCCAATTGAAGGGATCACATGCTTAACCACTCACCTCGATCGAAATGATAGACTCCAAAATATAATGCTCGAATACCTTGCGCTAGTCTGAATAGAAAGGATGCATATACTTAATTCAATGTAATAAAAAAACTACTACTTAAGTTACCACTACAACCAAAGAACTATGCAATACTATTAATATGAATTCTCGTTTTAATAAACTCTATATCACAGCCCCGTGGTTAACACCTTAAGAACTTGATTATCCATAATAAAATACTACCATTCTTCCCATGCATCAACAGCCACACGTCTTTCTCTCGGCATTACCGTAGCAAAACCCCAATTAATTGTGTTTGTAGGTCTTTCCAAAGAATCAATAACAAAAATAATATCTAGGGAAAAAGGGAACTACTAACCCAGATCGTAAATAACTCGGAGTCCTCTCTTCCAAACTCCACGTACTACTTCCTCTCCCTAAGCCGCAGCCAACGACCTTGAAGTATAAAACCCTAGAGCTCTCAACTAGTAACGTAAAATGAGTCCAACTCTTCTATTCTTTATCAAAATATCTATATTGCTAGAAAATCCCTAATTTAGGCCCAACTTAGAATTTCAAATAGAAGTTTAACCCATACCAAAAAAAAAAATAGTCGGCCCTATACTAAAAATAAACAGCCCATTATATATACGCTCGTGTAACCATATTCAATTTAGCTCAACTATATTTATAAAAACAAAATATAAGTTATTTGATTTTTAAGAACACCAAAAATAAATATAGTACATAATACTTGTATTTTATTTATTAGAAAGAAGTTTGAAACCGGAAAATGGAAGAATTTATTTAGTTATAAATTTTTTTTTTTAAAATGAAAAATTCGGGATGTCACATAACTTGCTCAAAACCTGCCAATTGCTTGAAGACCCAGGTGTGCTTGTTACTTTTTCCCTGGCTGCTTTGGATAACTGAATCATTGATCAATAGAGCTAATTTCAACAATTCTAAATTGAAGAAGTTATTTGAAGACCCAGCCGTACCCAAGTGGCCGTTTGGGGGTATTTCTGGAGGTTCTTGATTTCTGGAATTTTAATGTGGTTTAATCTGTTGGGGATGGTGATGTTGCTGATGCTGTTCTGTGAAGGCCTAGGTGTCGACATTATTAATGCATATGCTTGGATATTTGGTCTTTGCTGCTAAATGATATGAAGGCCCAGATGCGTTTTTTGATCCTGGAAGTGTTCCACTATTCCTAAATGTTTTGAAGGCCCAGGTGTTTCATTATTTCCTGGATGTAACTCTGGATGGAGTTTGGCTTCTCCCAGTTAGATTTTGATATCGTCTGCCATATGGCATACTAGGATTGATTTTGTGGTGTTTTCCTTTCTGTCTGCATTTTTTTTTTCAGCATTTCGCTGAATGCTTACTTTGCCCATACTCTGCTTCGTGTACGTGGCTTCCTTTATCGATATACCTTTTGTCGAGTTCTAATAAAATTTTGTTGCTGATCAAAAAAAAAAAAAAAATCATCCAACACCGGATTACAAATCCACCCTCTTAGAAGGTGGGCCCACCCTTGTTACAAATCTACTCTCAAATCCATCCTCCTTCTATATCCACCCAAAATCGAATACGGCATCGAAACGGGCCATTATGGTGTATGAAACTCACAATAGAATTGAAAAAAAAACTCACGATTTTATTGAACTTCACTCAAATACAAATTAGGAGGAGGAAATTTTGGATCTCTCTCTCAAACACTCTAATACTCTTTTACTCCACTCATACTTTTACAATCTGTATTACATATCCAATCCCA
Organism: Vaccinium myrtillus; assembly: GCA_016920895.1. NCBI lineage: Eukaryota > Viridiplantae > Streptophyta > Magnoliopsida > Ericales > Ericaceae > Vaccinium > Vaccinium myrtillus. The sequence goes on along the minus strand of JADGMU010000478.1, from coordinate 115,922 downwards.
GTTCAGGATTTTGGCTACTAATTAAACACGGCAAGGGCAATTGCATTTCAAATCATTCCTAATCTGGGATTGGATATCCGCGATTACACTTTTACTCACTTGGAATGCTTTTGCAAGAATATCACTAGAGATTGCTGGATTCGAACCGAACACTGAATTCGCAATGGTATTAATATCAGGATTTTGGCTACTAAAGGAGGCAAGGGCAACTGCATGACTATTTCCAAGATTTTGCTGGAAGTGGATAAGAGCCTTTGGGAACACAATTGCATCACCCTTTTGAAGAACCTTCGAAATGAGCTGGTTTGGAGGATTGTAGGTGCTGGAGGTGACAAATCCTGCTTCAAGGGTACCTTCAAGGACAGTCAAAATTTCAGTGGCCCGAGGATGGTAGTGTGGAGGGTTGAGGCCGTATGGCGCAAAGTCAATACGGGCCATGGAGACGCCAAGTGTGTTAAGTGCAGGAAAATTAGACACGAAAAAGGGAGTGACAATTGATCCAAGTGCATTCGATGTGTTGCCTGGCACGTTTACCCCGCTTAAGATGAAATCATCCACTTGCACGAGGTTTGGATCTTTGCACACATGTCCGTTTACTGAAACTGCATTGTTAGACAAAACGTTAGAAAATCTATGACATACCGTAAGTAAAAATGAGACTTTTTGGACAAAATTCAAGCACCGACGAAAGCAAAATGAGTAGGGAAGAGTATGGTACTTGGGCTGTTAAGATCTGCAACACAGAAGTCTTGCAGAGGGCTTGGGTCTGCCGAAGCAACGTAACAAGTTATAGCCAAGAACCCTAACAAAAAAACATGAGGAGCCATTGAAAATTTTATGAAAAGCTAGCTATGAAGAGAGATGAGGAAGTAATTGATCTGTTTAGGAGATGAAAGATAATTGGATTGTGTCTAATGAGTACCACTTTGAGCTGCTTTTATAGAGAGAATGAGAGACGAGGTGGCAAAGTGAGACAGCTCTTCTCGGCCTAGTCATTAGAATATTAGATCGATTATCCCCACATATCACCTTGATACTCTCCCGAAATGCAAATCTATGATAAAAAAGAAATCTTGTTAATCAAATGCACCTTTCGTTTGCTGAAGTATTGTGCACATGTTAAGTTCTATTTTCTTTTTAAATAAGTATAGTAACATGTTTTGTTTTTTTTAGACAATTTAAAGCATGTATCTCATTTTTGTTCCGGATGTAAAAACCTAGTTGACTTGGGCTCCATTTGTTTGGACGTAAAATGATTTTGTGTAAAATATTTTCCACTTTTTCCTTTGTTTGGTTGCACAAAAAATTAGTAAAATATTTTTCACGGTAAAATGTTTTCATGAAAATGGCTAAAAATGATTTCCTTTCAAAACGAGGATAAGTCATTTAGGGTAACCACAACAGGCTGCACAAACCCATCCCTATCCCTATTTTACTCAGTCAAACTCAAAAAAACAAGCTCCAAGAGGCTCTCTAAACATGTTGGTAAAGTAGGTTTGTGAACAGTGTCTCCCTAAACCAACCTACATTGATGCGCCACTGTTCGCTCCCTTCCCCTTTTTTTTACTCTTACACTCTCTCTCTCTCTCTCGTTCACTTTCCCACCACCAAACCCATTAATGATTAAACAATGCTCCACCACTTTCAATAATCATTATTTAATTAAAATAGGAAGGAAATGGCTACAATACACACCCCTTATTTGGGTGTACCATATGCACCTACTGTACGGTTCAGATTGTGTCATCTCATCAGCAATCGTAACATTTTTTTGTTTTTCGTAACTTTTCAGCAATATGATTCGTAACATTTTTTATGATTCGTAATATTTTAGTGTGTTTCGTAACTTTATAAAAAAAAATTCGTAACTTTTACAAAAAATTCGTAACTTTTACATAAAATTCGTAACTTTTACATAAAATTCGTAACTTTTGTAGGAGTGTGTATGATACACACCCAAATAAGGGGTGTGTATTGTAGCCTTTTCCAAATAGGAAAGGTAATAGAGAAGAATTATTGGAGATGTGGATTGCTAAAATAAAAAATGTGCATTGTTCACTACTTTTTTTAAAGAGAAATTTGGGGAGGCTATTGTGGATGGCCTTATAATTGCAACTGTGCGCGAAAGCCACTTTCCCCGTATTACACAGCACCCAAAAGGCCAAAATTGCGTTCATATATTGGTTCTTGGTTCCAGGTCTGCCTCTTCTCTCTCTAATTGGTTCCAGGCCCCACCACTCTCTCTCTCTCTCTCTCTCTCTCTCTCTCTCTCTCTCTCTCTTACACTATTTTGTCGGTTTTAATTTGAAAATGCTCACTCAGGTTGATTTGTATTTTGTGGCTTTTTATGATTTTTCAAATGTCAACCAAACACCAAAAAATAAGATTGGAAAAAATGATTTTTGTTAGTCTTACGTAAAAAAATATTTTATATCGTAAAACATTTTAACATTGATAGTCTTAATTTTCTACCTCTCATTTTGGTGGCGAGTATAAAGATAATCTCTGTATTCTCTTAACAGGCGGCAAAACAGCATAGGAAAGGGAACGAGCTGACCCATGCGTGCCCTTTTAGCATTTTCAAAAAGGCATTCATGTGGAGCTTGCATGGCTGGCCACATACAAATATAGCCAAATCAAGATGAGACGGGACGGACGGTCCGGGACGCAGCGAGACTACCCTAGGAAATCCCAGTCCCGCTAGCTAACATAGAAATGGATTCACTCCAGTAATGAATGGTTAAGGGCTTCTTTATCAGGAGCACTAAATTTTACACTAAATTTAATTTCAAAAAAACACTTTTTACAAATTTAGCAAGTACACTTATCCAAAATTTCCAAAATCAAACTCTCTATCCAAACTTTACTATCCCCTCATCTCTCATAAAAAAAAAAACCATTCTCATAAAATATTATTCTCCCCGCTTGGGGAGTTGTGCGTGTCCACTGTGGCCGGCCTACAAAAAATTGTTAAACTTGTGAGTGGGATAGAGAGAAAGAGGGAAAAGCAATAAAGAGACTGAGAGGGACGTACGGAATGGTGAGGAAGAGAGAGAGTAAAGTAATAAAATAAAAAAATAACTTGTGAATAGTAGGTTAACATATTAGAGCATCCTCATTAGCCTAAAAAAAAAAAACACCAAATTTAACTTCAAAAACACTTTTTATAAATTAGCAAGTCAATTTATCAAAAACTCACAAAATCAGACTCTCTATTTTAACTTTACTATATTAAACTATTCTTCTCAAATCTATTTAAAAAAAACAAAATATTGTTTCGGTGCAATGGTGGTGTTTTGATGCAGTAGAGGTGCAGAAGTAGCCATTAAAATATTGCCCCCTCCATACATGTAGCCAAGTGTCCATGACCCCACCCCCACCACCCACCCCCCTCTCTCTCCTGACGCACTACTCGGGAAAACAGCCGAAAAAAACAATAAAAAATACTTGATACGTGAACAGTGTCTACTCAAATTTGAGTAGGCACTGGAGCAAAAATAATTTGGGTAGAGAAAATAGAGAGGCTGATTTTTTGGTGTTTTAAGGGGTTTGGCTCCAAAAGTTAAAATAGGGCTTAACAAATCACTTCATGCCTAAATTTGATGAGTGGAATGTAACAAAACCCTCTCAAATCAGGCTTAACAAATGTTTTGCAAATTTGCTAAAACTGTTGCTTTGCTACAGTAACGCATACTTTTATGCATTGCCGATACATTACACACCGAAGCGGACCAGGACCGATTCAAATTTTGATGTTGACATACCGGTTGTTTTTAATAGTAGGCTCGACCGGTATTTAATAATTTCGCAGGGAGACGTTTTCCATAATTTCTGATGGTGAAAAGGATTTACTCACAAGTTGTTCATCAATTAGCATGGAAGATTTTAGAAACTTTCGTGGTAATTCGAAATGAAACGAATTATATATCGTATTGCTCCGGTCATCTCGATTATAGTTTTGTAACCATTTTGTTTTCCGTCGAGTGAAATGGAATAAACTGCAGGTTAAAACCAAATTAAATAATCATGCATCTTTTCCACCTTACTTTTTTTTTTTTTTTTTTTAATGGCTAGAAAAGAATTTTCTTAATCAAATGTAAGAAATACAAGAGATTAAAAGAGAAAGGGCAAATGCATCACAACGAAAGAGAACCATACCAACGAGATTAGCACCCAACACTCTCGACAATTATATGCCCCTAAAGCCCTGAAAGAAGCATAGTTGCTAAATGATCAACCAAGCTCCAAAGGGGACATAGAATGCCCATGTCAACGCAGCACCCAATTAAAACAAATTACATGACACATGAACCTGTCTACAATCAAAACAAATTTCTATGATACATGAACCTGTCTAAATCAGGCTTGCAACAATTGAAGATTTTGGTGGCCCCCTTAATTTGTTGACCCTGTTGGAAAAAGAGTGCAATTTGATTTTTGGTAACGGCCGCTGATATTCACACCCATGGTGAACATCGCCGATCTTTTGAGCTGAGAGAGTTATGTAATTTTTTTACACATCAATAGAGATCCAAATTTTAGTTGTATGATAATTCTCTCTTATTATACCAACACCTAGTAATAGAGTGCAACCAAGTGACTTTGGACATGTGGTGAGATGTATGCTTCCGCTGTGGACAAGGGCCAAATGGGCCAAGAACTCGGCGACGATCCGGCACTTTCCGACGAGACTCAAAAAGACAGAAGGGCTTTTTATTTTTTTTGAAGTGAACAAAAATAACTTTTGAGGATTGTAGAAGATTGAGCTCGACAATACGAGTTCATTAGCGTAGACAACGTCGAAATTTGAGTTAAAATGAACTTCCACCAGCTGTTTGAAGATCGGCAGTGTTGCTCGATTTTTACAAAGGAGCAGACGAAGAAGAAGACAGAAGAAAGGAGAAGAGAGATGTGATGGGAGTCTTGTTTTAATAATTAAAGTGATAAATAATTCCAGCAGCCACCACAGTAGTCTCGTGAAATATTAAAGTCCAAGGCAATAATCACAGTTTACCCCCTACATTTATTGAATTATCCACTTAAAACCCAAATGTCTTAAAAGTTTCAATTTGATCCCCACTAGACGAGACTAATGACGAGGAGAGACTAAGAAAAGTAAGGGGGGATGTTCCAAAGAGCCTGCACATGCAAAGAAAGATGGCGCATGAGTTCAAATGCAGCGGATGCGTTGTCGATATGTACTCCCGTGTGTTTTTGAAGGGTGTAACAAGAAGGTTTCAAGACGATTAGTCAAGCGAAGACGAAGTTTTTGGCTACCTAGCTATACGCCAAAAGTGAAGAGAAGTTGACGGAGCAAACGAGCAAGGACGGAACAAAATCAAAAGCCATTTTGCAACTATTAGATGCAAGATTAATTTGGGCACTCCATGCCTAACACCAAATATGACGATGGACGAGACGCGACGAGGAGAGACGAGACGAGACATGACATAAGACGAGAAGCATCAAACTAGACGGGTTTGTAACAAAATATTGACGTGAGACGTGTTAGCATGACACGAAAGACGAGCCGTTGATGAAAGGAACCCATAGACTTGAGAGACAGAGGAAAAATACCAAAAAAGATAAGATTTTGCTAAGACTGATGAGAGAATCACGAATAATTTGTGATTGGAATCTAGACGAGATTATATCAACAGAGAAAGGAGTCAACCTCTTCCTAGGTGGTTCTGAGACCATCTGGTAGAATAAGCCTCTAATGTGAGTAGAGGGTTGCTGTGTTGACAGGATGACGAGATTGACCCGCCAAGGATTTTAAGCCATGCCGGACTAATGTTCGACATTTGCAAGGAGTGACATACTCCTTTTGTGATGAGATCAACCATTAGAATGGTTGAAGAGGGTCGAGGAAAAGGAGCAAACACGAACAACTAACGGTTGTTCCTAGAGATAGAGAAAATGATAATAGACGATTGTCCAACAAGACGTGATGACGATAGATGGACCAGGGGAGGAGCTAGGATTTTAGGTTAGCGGGGTCAAAAATTAAATCTATATGCAAGTTACTTTTTTTATTTGCTAATGCAAAAAATAACTTAATTAAGAGGTTAACTATGACGTATATATTAGTGATAAATGTAATTTTGATTTATTGCTCTCAACAACTTTTTTTATTCGAAAATAATGTATGATAGCCTCATTTGTAATACTATCTGTTAGTTTTGTTGGCGATTTCCGGGTTAGCGAACCATTTTGAGTATGTAATTTGTTTTGGGTTTGGGTGGTAGTTTTTCTAGGTGTTTGAGTCTAGATGCTCCACCCTTGTGTTCAAGCTTGATTGACAAAGTTGTTGCCGCACCAAAAACTTTGAGGCCTATCCGGAAAGGTATAACCATGCATGATTATTCATGCATTTAGATCATTCAAATGTCTCATTTTATTGTGCATGGTTTTGGTTTATCTTGGGCATTGCTTTTCCTTTAAAATCCCATGTTTTTAGTGTGAGTTTATGGCTTTTCATTGGCTGCGTTTGCATGAGTCTGCAGACGCTTGTTCATCTAGTGGCATCCCTTGACACGTGTTTTAATCTTGACCATTGAGATCATTTTAATAGCGTTTCCAAGCGTCTGCAGACGCGTGTTTGTGGACAGCCCTTATTGTGCCAAGTGTCTTAATCCTATCGGAGCGTCTGCGCGCGTCTACACGGGTCTGCAGACTCTTTAAGTTGCCACATGTCTTGTTTTGAGTGGCTGTCTTGGGGAGCACGAAAATGGGCACTATAAAAGCCATTTTTCTTTCATTTTCTCACAACCCACTTGAGAGAAAATCAGCCCTTTTTAGAGAGAGAAAGTCTCATCTTTTCTTCTTCCTTCTCTCTTTTGTGAACTTGATGTTCTTGATGATTTGAGCTTGCTCTTCTCATCTTTCTTCAATTTAGAGTCTTCCTCTCCATGGATCTACTCTAGGTTGATTTTAGTTTTCAAAAACTTTCATAAAAATCAAATCTTTCCTTCTCTCCTTTGTGGAACTTGATGTTCTTGGTGGGTTGAGCTTGCTCTTCTCATCTTTCTTCAATCTAGAGTCTTCCTCTCCATGGATCTACTCTAGATTGATTTTGTTTTTCTAAAATCTTCATAAAAATCATATCTTTCATACATCATGTTGTGTTGCCTACATATCTACATGGCCGGATGATCCGGAGCCGTCTTTGATACGGAGATCGAGGGGTGTTGGACTCGTGGAGGCTATGGAATCAAGAAGGGGCTCGGGGAGCTAAGTCAAGGAGTGGAGTTAGGTGTAGCTTGGGGCAAGTTGGTAATTCCTACTCTTGTAACTCTTGATTTAACCTTTTGATTTATAGCAATTAGTAGATTAGGCCGTGGTTTTATGCTTAGGGTATTTAGACCCTAAGTAGTTTCCACGTATATCGTGTGTTTTGTCTCATTAGTTTAATTACTCTATATTGAACTTGTTGAGTTGTTTGTTTTGCCATGGTGAATGATTAAATTGGTTGAAATCGAAGTGGTTTATTTTTAAAGTGGTCGTCCTATTCACCCCCCCTCTAGGACTTGTAGTGCTTTGCATAATTTCACTATCGACTCTCGAAAAGAAAAAAAAAACTTGGGATTTCTATGCATTTTAAGCAAGTTGGGGCAGTTTAGGAAATTTTTGAGGGGCCAAAATTACATAATTTAGCTCCAAACTATCAAAAATCCTTGTGAGAAATTCATGTGAGAGGGGTCCCTTCATGGCTCCGCCCATAACTTGTATGTGAGAAGTGAGCCGAGAGAGTTATCTAATTTGGTTTTACACATTAATAGAGAGACAAATTTTCGGTAAGTATCAGCATACGCAAACCGCCACCATCTCCGGCCAACGTTTGTTTTCCCTCTGAGGTCGCAAGCTATGTAGACGTCTTCAGGATCATGGGCATCTCTCCAGAAGCAAACTTCAGCACCATTCATCTATAATCAGCCATGGGGGCTTCTTTCCAGCTTCGTGTCTGCGGTACTTTTCGATTTTATTTTTGAATTTGGAGTTTGTGTTTCTGTTCTGTATCTCCCTCTGCTTGTCTTGTTTGGGTGCTGTGTATTTGGTTCAGAGTAGTATTTTGGGGGTTTCAGCTGGAGCTATGCACGCTAGGTGTTTGTGAAAAGTCCCCAACGAAATTTGTTCTACTGTTTCTCTGCAACTTTCAATTTCTGATTCTGGATTCTTCAAAAGGAATATGAATTGAAATTTCATTCTAGTGTTCCCATGGAAGAGTTCAGATATGCATGGTCAAAGCCCAATGGAGACTCTGAGGTGACTTCACTATACGTGGATAATCTCTCTGACGATATGGACGTGGAATGGTTAGGTCAAATCTTCTCAAAGTTTGGCAGGTTGATGGATATTTTCATCCCTAGAAAAAGGAGCAAATACTACAAGTCCAAGTTTGGATTTGTTAGGTTCGATCGAGCGGAGGATGCGTATGAGGCCATTGATTCGCTCAACGGTATTTCCATCAGGGATAAGAAGATGTTGGTTAAGGTCGCAACCTTCTGTGCAGGTTTGGGAACAGGAGGTCTCCAATCTAGTCAATCAAAGCATGAGTATAAGGTGTCTAAGGGCAAAGAAGTGGATGGGGAGGCGAAGCTGAACGCGAAGTACACCAACTCGGGTTGGGGCAAGTCCTTTGTTGATGTGGTGAAGGGGAAGCCAATAGCTGGTCCCAAACGTATCTCCGTCAAACCCATCGGCAATGAATGGCTTTCAAGGAGTGCAGTTGCAAAACTTAAATCCTTGTCAGCTATGGAATGCGTGAGAGAAGTTCTTCACTGCAAAGGGGTCTCAGGGATTGATGTCAAAGATATGGGTGGCTTGTGGGTTGTTCTTACATTTTCTTCTGTAGCACAACTCCAGTCCGTTTTCGGTGGGGATCTTAGTTGGCTAAGTGGGTGGTTTACGAAGATTAAGAAATGGAGTCCCGATATCGAAAATGCGCGGAGAAGGAACGTATGGATTTCTTGTTACGGGGTTCCTCTACATGGCTGGAGTGTGGCAACTTTCCATAGAATTGCTCAACTATGGGGAGAGGTAATTGGCTCGGATGATGCAACGATCAAAGGGCTATCGATTGCAGCTGGAAAAGTGATGATTTCTACAGAGAGGTGGGATTGTATCAATGAAACCATTCAGGTAGAGGTGCAAGGGAAGATCTACATAGTGAGGGTGGTGGAGGAACAAGTGGTGATACAAGGACATTGTTCTATCTGCAATTTCTCACCCGCTGAGTCATACAAGGGTGAGGGCAACTCGGTAAACGACTCAGTGGATGAGGCGAACTCAAGACATGACGCGGAGGATGCTGCTAGGGAGGACAGACAGATTAATTCACGTTTAGATAATTCAATAGTGGATGCCTCGGTGGAAAATTTGTCGGATGGGGCTGACGCATGCATGAATGATTCTGATAAAGAATGTTTTGAAGAGGGAGAGGTCAGGGAGAGTGTTCCCCACTTGACTAAGGGGTCTGCATGCGTGAAGAAGGGGAGTTCTTTACTTACGTCTAGTCCCAAGACAGATTCTCTAGAAGAAGGAGAATTTAGAAAAGGTGAGCCTCATAATGTGAGTAATGAAGGTGGCAGTTTTAAACAGGTGGAGCTTGGGCCAAATCAGATAGGGGAAGAGAATAGAGTGTTTGATGGAAAAGGGAGCATTTCGATTGGTGATGTGGATGCGCTAGCGGCAGAGAAGTTGCAAGATAACTCCGATGATTCTTTAATAGGCGATTCAAGTGAGGATATTGAGTCATTCGAGGATATTGTAGCTGCGAGGGAATTGGGAAACACTTGCGAAAATATTGAAGAGGTGGCCGATACAGAAGTTGGGGCTAATAAAGAGTTCGATGAGGCGGCATCTCATTCTAATGCAATCCAAATGCCCTTTCAAGCAACAATCAAAGGGATAAAAGGGAAAAGACACAGGAAGAGCATAAACGAAATTCTGGGGTACTCTAAAGTAAATACAGGTGACATCAAAGGAAAAATGAACAAAAAAAAGTGTGTTGTTTTAAGGTCAGCGGTGGCATCTGCTGCTCTATCTGCATCTATTTCATCAAGGGATATAAACAACAGAAACAAAATTCTGTTAGATGAAGCTCAAACTATATGGGAAGTTGACAAACTTTTTGGTCTTAGCTATGATGGTGATGAGAATGAGGTCGTAAGTAAAATTGCTGAGATGGAAGCTACTAATAAGGCGAGGGCTGTTCATAATCTATAATTGCTTGGACGGGTTTTGTTTTAGGAGGTTGTGTCAGGTGTTTTTGTGGTGTTGGCTTGTGAGGGTTTTTGCTTTTGGTTTTGCTTGTAGGTGGTTTTTGGGGGATTTTGGTGCTCTTTGGTTGTTTCAGGTGTTTGGGGTTTAGTTTTTTCCTTTTGATTGTTTGGTTGTCTTCTTGACAGTCTTCCAATCTTTTGGGTCTCGAGAGGCTTCTTGGTCTTCTCTTGCCCCGTTTAATCTTGTATCTTCGATATTAGATTAATAAAATCTTTTTTGCCGTGCAAAAAAAAAGAGAGACAAATTTTCGTTGTGTGATAATTCTCTCTTATTATCCCAATAGACAATCTGTCCTATATGAACCAAGCCAATCAATTCAGCAGCTGAGTATAGCCAAAGGCTGTCATTCACATCCCCTTTGAAGTAGTAGCAAAATCCAACCTTGAGAAAAAATTGCGGCAGCAGCAAGGCCAGCAATTGATTCAAGTGTGAGAAGCATTTTCAGTAGCACAAAAAATTCCCTAGGAAGCATGAACCTTAACAGAGGAATGCCTAGCAAAACAGAGTTGGGATATCCGTTACAAATTTCGAAACGGATGAAGCACCATGCAGCATTAAGAGCAACCCCAAATTTGATAGGAGTCTAAATTCACATATACAGTAGCATGGATACTTCAAAGATACCCAGAAAACAAAAATGCTTTAGCGCACTCCAAAAGCATTTATCATTCAAGGAGCAAATTAACCCAGCTTGGAGCACCAAACTTAGAAGGGAGCCATGCACAACAGTAAATGAAGTCCCCGGATATGAAAAATAGACGAAGACGCATTAGAACTGCAGAGAAAAATAGGGAGCAGCCCCAATACAACTCTCAATTTAATCAGCTCCACTACCTCCCTCCAATTAGGAGTCTTAGCTTGAAAGATAAGGGTCCGTTTTTTGGAAGGACGTGGTAAAGGGGTCTTTACTTCTATAAGGACATCAACTTTTTCTTTAATGCCAAGAGGACAAATCACCTACACATTCCAAAAATGCCCCCACTAGCCAATGAAAGTGCCTAAACCCTCAAACTTAATGAAAAGTTCATAAAACCTAAACTCTACGGTACCCTATGAAAGTGCCTAAAACCCTAGGGTACTCTAAGAAAGTGTCTAAACCACTAAAACCCTATAATTGGAAAGTGTACCCTAAACCTAAACACTAGGGTACCCTATTAAAGTGCCTAAAACACTAGGGTACCCTATGAAAGTGCATAAATAACTAAAACCCTATAATTGGAAAGTGCACCCTAAGTGCCTAAACCCTAGGGTACCCTATGAAAGTACCTAAAACACTAGGGTACCCACGAAAGTGCCTAAACCACTAAAACCCTATAATTGGAAAGTGCACCCTAAACCTAAACTCTAGGGTGCCCTATGAAAGTGTCTAAACCTAAATCCTAGGGTATCCTATGAAAATTGAACCCAATTAATTTTGTCTCACACATGAGAGAGAAAGTCCCAAAATTGAATCCAATTAATGTCTCAGCATGAAGAGAGAGAGAGACGTGATGGCCTTTATTGAAAGTGACGTGGGTATTGAAAGTGACGGGTAGTCCCCGTCACTTGGGTGAAAACGTAATACAAGTTGGCCTTTAGACAAGTCACTTTCAAAGATGCGCGACTTTTTTGCCTCCTCCACACGCGGCTTTATTACTCTAATTCATTAAGGGTCTTTTTGTCTGGTATTGTCCTTGCACTACTAGAGAAAAGGGTTTTTGCGTCAAGCCACCCCCGACGCAAAAGGTAACATGGCTGATGCTAATAGTTTTTTGCGACGGCCATGCGACGGCAAAGTGGGGGTCGCCGTTGGTTGGGTCACAAAAAGTTTTTTGCGTCGGCAAGAGCCGTCGCAAATTAATTGCGACGGCCAAGATTTTTTTTTGCGTCGGCGGTGATCTTGACTCAAAAAGATTAAAAAAATATATAATTATTAGCATTGGATTGCTTTGCCGTCGCAAATACTATACCTTTTGCATCGGCAATTAGCCGACGCCATAGACCTACTATATAACTCATGTTTTTGCGTCCAAGTTGCTGCCGTCACAAAAAAGAAAATGAGATCGATTGTGCTTAATCTAAATTTTTTTCCCCAAATTACACATACTAAGCTGCATCTATAGTTTAATGGGCATAGAAAACAACCACCAACTACCAAGCATCCAAAGCAATGAAAGCATGTCCTCATTCATTCTCATACAAGAACTCTTTCATCCAGAAACTAATTACATCCATTAATTGATCCATTGAACCAGTTCTAGAAGGAGAGATCCAAATAACATTGTTCAAATAACATGGTTAGGAAGTAAAATCTAAAGTTGGATGTTTGTTCATCAAAGATGCATGTTTCTCAAAGATGCATTCTATTTCTCTCCAAATTACTCAATCAAAATGAGTGATTTGGCTAGAACCCATAACCCTTTCTTTTGTTATGAAATTCCTCCATGGTGCTAGGTGGGTCTTGATTATAGTTTATTCGATGATTTATTTCATGCTCCACAAACATTGATTTCTTTTATACAAGCCGATAAAAGAAAGATCTCTTTTGTACCCTAGCCCACAAAGTTTTGACATTTTGCCTTTTTATAATTTCTAAGTGGGTTGTTCAATCTCAACAACAAAGCCACTGGAGTCAAAAATTCATAAAGAATTCTCATGCTCCACTACAAATAGAACCCATTCGGTGGGGTTTTCCAAGAACATGCAATAGCATAAATTCGATAGATAGCAATATGGATTGAACGCATACAAATGCATACGGCTGGTGAGAGAACAAGAAAGAAAACTAGCTTCTCTAAACATACCGATGGGAATCACGTGTAGTAGCAGGGGCGTGGTGTTCGACGGGCGTCGCTGGGGGGCTACTTTGTCTCCGATTAGAAGCTGCTACCTTCTTCTTATCTTAGCAACAGAAAAGGTTAGGGCAGAAAGGAAAGTCGTAAGTGGATGAGAGAGATAGGGTGGGGGGTTTTGGGGGCAAAAATTCTTGGGCAAAGTGAAATAGTCTGAGATTTAGCCCTCCAAAAATTAAGAACGAAATTTAGAATTTTCGGGTCCCCGCCAATCCTTCTTTCAGCGCTAAAAACGAATTGTTTTGCGTTGGGTACCCTTTGCCGTCGCAAAACGTGCATATTTGCCACTGTCTGTCTGCGACTGGGATCTAGCCGACGCGAACCTATACCATTTAAGACGGGATGCGATGTTGTTGCAATTAAACAGCTTTTTGAGACAGCAATTCCAGCCGACTCAAATGGGTCGACGAAAAAGGCATTTTCTCTTGTAGTGTTGATTCCTCAAATATTTTCTATCAATGTATTGGATGCATTAAAATAAGTTAAGCTGGACTAAACACCATTTAATGCTCCAAACTTGGCCTTTAGACCAATTTTCTGGAAAGATAAACTTGTCTCTCATTTTCCACAAGGACCATAAAACTGCAAAAGGGATACAGTCCCAACAACCAAACGAAATGATGAAACAGAATTTGGAGCCACCCATTGGACACCACACCAATCCAAAATTTCACACCAAACATTCCATACAGGTGTGCATAAGAGTAAAGAGTGATTCAATTAACTCATCACAAAACTTGCAAAGAGCTTGACCTAGCTTGTTGATGAATGACTCCAAGCCTTAAGAAAAATCACCAGTTTTCAACTTCCCCAATTGAACCATCGAGGCAAAACATTGAACTCTATAAGGAGCAGCATTATGCCAAATCTACTGAAAAGTTCTCTCTTTCACTAACCTCTGTATTGGATACTAGAATGAGGGAGAGATTATACATCGAGGATACTAAATAAGTTTAATCCACTAAAGAAGAAATCATTTGCTTGCGCAGTTTGGGTCATTGCACATTAATTAACCCATTCACTAAAATTGCACGGATGACTGATTCAACTTTGTTGAGTATGATGCTCATACAGTGATGCTTCATCAACCGTCTCTCGATGTACTCTTTCGGGCTTTTTAATAAAAAAAATTCATTTTGTCGGGGGGGGGGGAACTGCATGGATGAATGAAACAAGTGAATTGCTACTCTTAAATTGAACTTAAGCATTTGCCCAGAAAAGAAAAAGAAAAAAAACTGCATGGATGAACAAAAAGCTAGAATATCTAAGTCCCAACTTAGTAACTTAATGAGACAAAATTGAACTTCCAACAAAAACAAGGAGAAGTATTTGCATAAGTAGAAGTCTTGAAGAGGGCTTACATCAGTTGCCAAAGCAATGGAACAAGTTACATGCAAGAGGCCCAAACAAAGAATTAAAGAATAGAAGAAGCCATTGGAAATTAAAAATATTAAAATACTATCTGGAGAGTTGAAGAAGTATTGAATCGATCCAGGCGAAAAATGACTTTTACCAAAGTGGGTTGGTGAATAATTTGTACCACTGTGGGCTGTGTTAAGAAATATTGTCCCACATTACTTGGGGAAGCAATGGGTGATCACTTAATAACATGAGAGACTTCTCCACTCATTGCCAATTGATTTTGAGATGGATAAAAAGTCAATTTTCACATGATATCAGAGCGGGACCCATTCCACCTCACATTTAAAAGAACCCATTCCACCTCACATTTGAAAGAAAAAATCACAATCTATACCCACAATGATAGACCAGCAAAAAGGTTGTACGATGATAGGACAAAAAAAGTGGCCACACGTGACAGACCTCAAATGCAACTGCACGTAAGGGGGAATGTTAAGAAATATTGTCCCACATTGCTGGGAGAATGAATGGGCGATCACTTAATAACATGAGGGACCTCTCCACTCATTGCCAATTGATTTTGAGTTGGATTTAAAGTCTCCACAGGCTGCTTTTATATAGAGAGATGAGGCGGTGAAGAGCGATGCTACTCTCCCAAAGAAGTCTAAAGGTGTACTTGAAATGTGGCGATCCTAGATTTTACTAGAAGCATATAAACATGTATATCATAGCTGTGAAGTTATGATTAAGTTCCAGTAAAAGCTAAAAAAATTAGTTTTTATAAAACTTAATACCTAATTTCTGATCCACAAAAGCTTGAAAAGATACCTTTGAGGTTTTCAAAATTTCATGTCTTTTTTAACTTTTCAAAATCTGAGAATCTGTTCTCTAGAATTTTTGGTAAATACTCTAAATTGATTTTGAAAAGTTAGAATATCAAAAGTTAACACTCCCTAGTATGGATTGATGAGTGATGTGATTGATCCAGGTAGAGTACTCGACAATGTGAGGTGAGGCCACCTAAAATCAATAGCTCTGATACTATAATTTTTGTAAGAAACACGATCGAAAAAATATGATCGCCTTTTTTATTTGGATATTGGTTTGTCTCCAAGAAAGGAATATAAATGTAAAAACTTATGATCAAAACCTTAAAAAAATTCATCACAGACAAAAATAATCCATACATAAATGCTTTTTAGATTATTTTTGTCATTGTTGAATTTTTTTTATATGGTTCAATTTTCTGATTTCTCGCGTCAAGAATAACAAAAGTAAATTTTTATGAATGAAAATTAACCTGAAAGAGTAATTACTAATCGAAAATGTCGCTATAAATAGTCTCCTTGGACCAAACTTCTCAAAAAGGAATCCTCGGGATTTACAATATAAAGTTAATCGAAAAGTTCATTTTGTAGATCTTGATGTATACAATTGTCCCGTAAAAATCAAGTCAATCGGACATCGGAAACTAAGTAAGCAAATTACGTTTTTCTTCAATGTGTGAACTACAAATCCACTTTAAAAAATGCACCAGACAATTATTCAATTAGATCACTAAGCTATTGATGTCCGAATGACTTGATTTTTTGCAACGTTGATACTCGTACCGAGTTGTAAACAGTAAACGGTTTGAATTATGTTTTCGAGTTGATCAGGACATGACATGAAACGAGGGAAAGCAGGCCCCCCTCAGCCTATACATAGAGAGACCTTGATATTGATGTGATATGACTGATATCAGATAAGATGAGAAGGGTGAGACAAACACTTGTATTGAGAGACTCTTTGTGTATTACACTTATACTTAGAGGTGTCAAACAGGCCCGTCGTGCCGTGCCGTGCCGCTTTTCTTCCGTGCCAACCGTGCCCGTGCCCGTGCCGTGCCGTGCCCGTTTCCTTAATCGTGTCATGCCGTGCCGTGCCAAATCGTGCCGTGCCCATTTTCAGTCGTGCCGTGCCGTGCCATTTTTCTTCATTCGTGCCGTGCCGATATGTAACCGTGCCGTGCCGTGCCGTGCCGGCCCATTTACTTAATCGAGCCGTGCCGTGCCGGCCCACTTACTTAATTGTGTCGTGTCGTGCCGTGCCGACCCGTTTAATTGTTTGACTCGTGTCGTGCCGTGCCGTGCCCATTTACTTAGTCGTGCCGTGCCATGCCGTTTTTTAAAATCGTGCCGTGCCGTGCCGACCCGCTTACTTAATCGTGTCGTGCCTGCCCGCTTAATCGTTTGACTTGTGTCGTATCGTGCCGTGGCGTGCCCATTTACTTGCCGTGCCGTGCCCATTTACTTGTCGTGCCGACCCGCTTACTTAATCAAGTCGTGTGGGCCCGCAAAGAGGATCTTTATTTCGTTAATTTGTTTGTTATGTACATAAGGAAAAAATCAAAATAAATTTTAATTAACTTACTCTTGTTATTGATTGTTGATATTAAATTATTATTTCATTTGTTTGTTATGTACATAAGGAAAAAACAAAATAAATCGTGTCGTGTCGGCCCGCTTCCTAAGAACGCTGTGTTAGCCCCCTCGTTATAAAAAGTCTCGGACTTTCAATAGTGTTCTTTGCCATCATAATTTCATATGAAGAAGCATAAACACTTTATTCCATTCAACACCAACCATATCCAAACGCGAACTAATGTGAATGTAAAATAAATAATACAACCATTTACCATTGCATAAAAGATTCATTACATTAGCTTGGAGAACATTTCCCTACACAATCTACATAAAAGAGTCCGACTAAGTATACACTATCCAAAAAATAAAAAATAAAAACAAAAGAACTACTGTAATCTCTCTTTCTGGAAGTGGCCAAGACAAAGGTACGCTGTTACAATCCGTAGTCCGTAGAGCTCTGAACCATAGCACAAAAAAACAAAAGAACTATTCTAATCTCTCTTTCTGGAAGTGGCCAAGACAAAGGTACGCTGTTACAATCCGTAGTCCGTAGAGCTCTGAACCATAGCACAAAAAAACATGGCATAACTCCAGCATGTAACCATAGAATGGAAAAGATTTAGGTGAGACCTTCGCCTTTATAGCACCAGCAGGCAACATAGAAGTAAAAAGGGCTCAGAAATAAAAAAAATTATCCACAAGGTAGCGCATGGCTGCAACCAAGGTTGCCACGCCAAGTAACTACCGTCATTAATATTTGGTTTAATTCATCATTGCCCATTCAAAAGAGTCCGACTAAGTACACTATCCATATTTGGAGAACATTTCCCTACACAGTCTACATAAAAGAGTCCGACTAAGTACACTATCCAAAAAATAAAAAAAAACAAAAGAACTACTGTAATCTCTCTTTCTGGAAATGGCCAAGACAAAGGTATGCTGTTACAATCCGTAGTCCGTAGAGCTCTGAACCATAGCACAAAAAAACATGGCATAACTGCAGCATGTAACCATAGAATGGAAAAGATTTAGGTGAGACCTTCGCCTTTATAGCACCAGCAGGCAACATAGAAGTAAAAAGGGCTCAGAAATAAAAATTTTATCCACAAGGTAGCGCATGGCTGCAACCAAGGTTGCCACGCCAAGTAACTACCGTCATTAATATTTGGTTTAATTCATCATTGCCCATTCAAAAGTCAAGAACCACCCATAAACCTGTTCACTGCCCAGAAACACAACAGAACCCACAACAAAACCCATAACAGAATACAACAGAACAAAGCAGAACCCACAATCACAACAGAACCACAAATACAGGTTGCGAATCAACTAAAAACCAACAAGATACACTATCCAAATGTAGGACAATTGGAGAGAGAGAGAGAGAGTAAGGGCCCAGAATTCAATACGAAGGGGTCAAACAACCATCACTGCCCAGAAAACAACTAGAGCACCTCTCGTAATTTCTCAATTCAAGATAACTGTCCAAAATCAAGAGAGGAAGAGAGAGAGAGAGAGAGAGAGAGAGAGAGAGAGATTCAATACTAAGGGCTCAGGCAACCATCACTGCCCAGAAATTCCTGTCACTTTGAAAGTTGTACCGTACATACTAATCAAAGTATTGAACATTCTTTTCTCATAATTTCAACATCTAAGAATGCATCTACCAATGTATTTTCAGCATGTAAGAATGCATCTACAATTAAAACACAGTTTCAACATCTACAAATGCAGTTTCAGCATCTAAGAATGTAATTTCAGCTCTAAAAACACATTTCTTGTAGCTATTTATAGTTTTATGCACTAAAGTACACAGTTTCAGCACTCACGGAAGTGATTTTCAGCTTTAAAATGTCATTTTCAGCAACTAAAGACAATGTTCTGCACCTAATCACATACTTTCAGCAACCACGTTCCAGTTTTAGCACTCAAAAATGCAGTTTTAGCTTCCAATTGCACAAATTCAGCATGAAACCATTCAGTTTTAGCACCAAACAGTGCAATTTCAGCACCTAGTAGTGAAGTTTCAGATACTACATGCAGTGGATTTCGTACTTCCACCTCTCTAATTCAGAGTTTCAACACATTTCAATAGCAGAATTTCAATATTTCACTAGTAGATTTCAGTAGATTTCAGAGTTTCAACACATGTATATAGTTTTGACAAGAAGAACTCTCTCCCTAACACTAGCAGGGCCTTCATGAGTTCATGCCCACTGTCCACTATGCCACGTTTCTACCGTTAAGAACTCTCTCCCTAACACTAGCAGCACACACACACCCAATGTTCCGCGTGCACTTCTCTGGCCAAACCCACCTCTTATAGATATCCATACTTTGACCAAAGCTCAAGCTTTGGTTTATTGCAATTAATATACTTGCCTTAGAGTTACAATATTAACAAAAACTTACAGGGTATTACAAATATAACCAGCAAGTAGCAGTTACTGTGTTACCAGCAAGTGTCAATTAAATGGGCTCAGTTAAACTCAACGATATAGCAATTTGAAAGGGCTCAGTTAAACTAAAGGTTAATACATATCATCACAGCCCATTAATGCCCAGAACTTGTTGCTTAATGCCCATAAATTGCAGCATGTTAGGCATATAGCCTGCGTGTGTTGTTCTCTAACCTCTGGACACATTGTTAACATTGGAAATTCAGAGGCCCATGAAGCACAAGTAGTAAACAAACTAGCATATCCCAAGGCAGCTACAGCAACAACAGCAGAAGCAGTGGAAATGAGTAGCATAAGTGCCAATAAAACAGTTGCATAAATGCCCAGAAATGAATACATAAATGCCCATAAATCAAGCTTGGCTCAAGAATCATCATTGCCCACAAACCAAAAATAGGACTGCCCACTGCTGCCCAAAAATAGGACTGCCCACTGTAGCTTTGCAGCAATCTTAACAAATTTTCAGCAATATCAACAAGTTTTGCAGCTATATTAACAGTCATGCTTCTCATTAAGCAGGCAACATAGAAGTAAAAAAGGCTCAGAAATAAAAAATTTATCCACAAAGTAACGCATGGCTGCAACCAGGGTTGCCACGCCAAGTAACTACCGTCATTAATATTTGGTTTAATTCATAATCGCCCATTCAAAAGTCAAGAACCACCCATAAACCTGTTCACTGCCCAGAAACACAGTAGAACCCACAACATAATACAGCAGAACAAAGCAGAGAGAGAGCAACTGGAGAGAGAGAGCAAGGGCCCATAATTCAATACGAAGGGCTTAGACAACCATCACTGCCCAAAAAACAACTAGAGCACATCTCGTAATTTCTCAATTCAAGATAACTGTCCAAAATCAAGAGAGAGAGAGAGAGAGAGAACATGCTACAAGTAAATCAGAAAGTCAGAAAGTCACAAGTATTGTTGTAATGGGCTCAAATCATCATTGCCCCCCTAAGGATAGAACATGCTACAAGTAAATCAGAGTACATCACAAGTAATTGGCTCAGCTACGCCTCTCAAGACTGACATCATTGCCCTAGTACATCACAAGTAATGGGCTCAAATCATCATTGCCCCGAAGTTGCAGTCACACAAACACACACCACTACACCACCAGTCACCAGCCATGCCCACACAGGCACACACACACACACAGACATCCACAAACCAGTAACCAAATGCCCAGAAAACTGTAACCACATCTTGCAATACACAGATCGTACAAGGATAGAACATGCCACAATGATAGTATAGAATAATTGGGCTCGATCTATATAGAATAGCACATGAATGCAACGTTAAGTTGCCATAAAGACCTTCATAAGTTGCCACCTAATAACATTTGTTTGTTTTTATCATCATAGCCCATAAAGAATAGCAAAATGCAAGTATGCAACTTTATGTTGCCATTGAGGCCTTCATAAGTTGCACACTTGCACTTGCACACCAACAACTTTACACACACACCACTTGGTTACAGTTTTATGGGCATTTGGTTACATAGCAAGAGTAAGATAGCACCTGGAATGCAACATAAAGTTGCAGCAGTAATAGCATCCTCGAAATCTTTTGAGAAGTCAGATATAAACAGTCCCTAAGGACTATCTGTATCAGAGATCTCAAAATAATCTTTGAACTCCTCTTTTGCATCGCACTTCTTAATTCCAAGACGTATATCCTCCCAATCTTTCAAGCACATCAAACAATCCAAAATGTCTGCACCGAGTCGGCTTCTCTTATCATCCAACACTCTTTTACTTGCACTAAAAGCAGATTCAGAAGCAACTGAAGAGACAGGAGGTGTTAGTAAATCACGTGCCATGATTGAAAGAATGGGAAATGTCCTTTCATTTTTTTTCCACCAAGCTAAGATATCCAAATTATTTGGGGTGTCTAGAGTAGTAAGACAATCCATATCTAAATACATAGAAAGTTCGGTGCGTGAAACTAAATTTCTTCCTCTACTTGAAAGCAAAGACCAAGATGGGTCATTGCTAGTTTGAGGAGATGGTGAAGGAGCAACATTAGATGTAGAAGATGCAAATTTAGACTCATATGAAGCATAAATAGATTTCACAAGTAATGTCACATCAGAAGTAGAAGCAGAAGGTAATGTAATATCTAAATTACTAGCAATCCCATCTAAGAGCAAGACAACACCTTCTATCTTAATCCTTGGATCCATTATTGCAGCAAAATAAAAATTTTAGGCATGTCCTCAAAATATTTTTTGAATTTTGTTTCCATATCTAAAACTGCATCTACAAAATTTGCTCTATATCTATATTGAAAAAAATTGAGACTTATATTATACAAGTTATTGAGCACAAGACAAGAAGTAGGATAATAAGAACCCAGAAACAAGCACAAGTAGCAAGATAAAAAATCTTTAAAAACTTCATATACTCGAATGCAATGTGCCAATCACCTTGAGATAAACAACAATCACCATACTTGGCATTCACATAAGAAGTAATAACACCAACATGCTTCACACAAGATTTTATCATAAGATATGTCGAATTCCAACGAGTTTTGATATCGCCATTTTCCTAGGTTTCACATTGAAACTAGTACACAACCCTTCAAATTCTTGGGTCCTAGGTTGGGAAGAAGATATAAAAAGAATTGCATCTCTAATTTTATCTATTTGTCGTCCTATATGTTTCAAACCGTCTTGCACAACTAAATTAATGATATGGCATACACACCGCATATGAAAAAATGTACCACCATGAGGAGTAGACAAATTTCGTTGGAATAAATCAATCGCAAAGATAGCAGCGGTATGGTTATCAAATGTAATACTAAATACTTTATCAACAATGTCAAACTCCATAAAAACACCATTTATACACTGAAAAATTTGATTAGCATTGTGAGGATACTCCATCAAACGGAAAGCAATGATTTTTTTATGCAAAATCCAACTAGAATCGATATATGAAGCAATCACAGCAATATAACCAAGATTATTGTTACCACTCCACAAATCGAAGTAAAAGACATTGTACTACCAAGTTGACCAATTTCAGTGATCAAATTTTTACGTACTTCAATAAAAGCTTTCAAACAATCACTCTAGTAGTATTTCTAGAAACTTTAGCAAAAGCAGGATTTATACTAGTTTGCATGAAATGTTCAAATCTAATATCATCGCCAAAAGTGAATGGTCGCTTTGCTCATTGCCTACATAAAGGGCCAATCCATGTCTCATTTTAGGTTTTGTGTATACGAAATTACGAGAGAGCAAGGCCACTACTATCACCACCAAGTACGCCAATTTCCTCTTTATGTTTGTTCCTAAGATGCCTCTCAATATGCCCCGTGCCACCACTACTACCGCAAGAATAATGGTTTGAACAATAATTACACACACCTCTGGGTCCTATATCAAGCCCTTCTTTGGTTTTGTAATGTGCGTCAATTTTAGCATGATTCCATACCCATGAAGTGCGACCCCTTTTCGTGCCAGTGCATTGTGTAGATGTCGAACCGAACCTGTGGTCCAAGTCCAACAAGTGGTGTTTGAAGCGCCTTCACCTATGGAACTAAGTCCATGTGGTGATGAAAATACAGGAATTTGTGGTAGTGGATCTTGTGACTCATCAGAGTCTGAATTAGGGCCATGTGTAAAGTCTATATGAATGTTTGCCATAACAAACACAACAGTAAACACAGTGGTACAGAACAATGGTAAACACAATAAACACAGAGATACAGAACAACAGTAAACACAGTGGTGGTGGTGATAAACACAACTAAACACAAACTACGCTTATATGTGTCACGAGAGAGATGACAGGTAGTAAACAAGAACCAAGAGATCACAATAGTAAACAAGAACCAAGAGATCACAGTAAAAAGAACCAAGAGATCACAGTAGCACAGTAGTAAACAAGAACCAAGAGATCACAATAGTAAACAAGAACCAAGAGATCACAATAGTAAACAGTAGAGATCACAGAGAGAGAGAGAGATCACAGTAGCACTAGCACAGTACCACAGAACCAAGAGCCCAGCCGCACGCACAGGACCAACACCAGAAATGAGAGAACCAACACCAGAAATGAGAAAACCAAGAGCCCAGTAGCACACCCAGTCGATTTAGGGTTTGATTTGTGGTTTTGATTTAGGGTTTTTGATTTAGGGTTTTCGATTTAGGGTTTCAGTAATCGATTTAGGGAAATCGATTTAGGGTTTTGATTTTGTGGTGGTGTGGTGGTAGACCGATGGTGAGGGGTGGTGGTGGTGTGGTGGTGGTGTGGTGGTGTGGGTCGTGACTGGTGGTGAGGTGTTGTGGTGGTGGAGGGTTTCGCTGGTGTGGGGGTTCGCTAGTGAGTGGTTAGGGTTTGAGTGGTGAGTGGAGTGGTGAGTGGTGGTGCGGTGGTGGACCGGTGGTGTGGGGGCTCGGTGGTGAGTGGTGGTACGGTGGTGGTGCGGTGGTGAGAGCCAGAGGAGAGAGATCGATCGATCGATTGGTGGAAGAAGAGAGAGAGAGAGTCAGAGAGAGAGAGTCAGATGAGAGAGAGCCGTTATAGGGTTATGACCCTATAACAGTATATTTATACTAAGTATAGGATCCAGTGCATATGTCATTAAGTCCATCTATGCACCCAATGGTAAAAATTGCCGTAAAATTGTACTACGCGAGGGTTGTCAGAGTATTTTTCTTCGAATCGAAACCGCTCGTTTTACGTGGGAGTGATTATATCCTCTCGTGCCAAAAACAAGTAAATTAATTATCATTAGGTACGTAATTGAATGAGACGAAATTTTGGTTTACAATAAATTAATCGTGCTGATCAAAAGGCTTTGAATACCCGATAGACTTCAAAATTGGCGAGAGTGATTAAAACAGTAATACAAACAATGTGAACGGTTTGGATCATCATAATAATGTTGAGATCGCGTGGCTAGCGTACATTACCATATAACATAACATCTTAGTTCATAACAAAGTTAGTTCGATGTATATGATCAAAAGGTAGGTACAAACTCGATTTCTCGAATGTTCGATCTAAACCGTTACGATTTCATATCTTATCAATTCTATCATTTTCTCCGAAAACGGTGGCTATCAAATGTCGCCAACCATCTGATCGGATCAAATTCGGTGCATTTAAGAGCAATAATGTCCTATAATGCATGACTCGACGACCATCAGAGCAGTTTTTTTCGTATCGGAACCGTCTAGATTGCAAGTGGGAGTGATTATATCCTCCATGCAAAAAATGAAGTGATTTAAATATTGTTACGTATTTGATCGAAGGACATAAATTGTCGGTTGATAATAAATCAACGTCCGTGATGAAAGGACTTTCAATACCCGATGGACTTCAAATTTGGCGAGGGTGATTAAAATAGCAAAACAAACAAAGTGAACGGTGTGGATCGTCATAAATGTGTTGCGATCGTGTGGCTAATGCATAATATAATCAAAATTTTATACAAAACAATATAACATATTAATAATTTAACATATTATGTAATTATACAAATTCAATTTTGACCTATCAATTCAAAAATCAAATATTTCATTTTAATTAGTAAAAATTTATTTTTCATTTTTTCTTTATTTTCAAATAAAATTTAACATATTATGTTATTAAAAAATTCAATCTTAATTTCCCTCATTTTTTCCTTATTATGTATTTATTTATTTTTGCGAAGTCCATTTATTTAATTAAAATTTATTCACATTTCCCTTTTTTTTTCCCTCAGTTGGCAAGTCCATCATTTTTTTCATTATTATGGCATTTGGCAACTTGATTTATTTAATAAAAATGTTTTTCTTGTTTTATTATGTATTTATTTATTTTTGTGAACTCCATATATTTTATGATAATTTATTCAAAAATTTCTCCTTTTTTCCCTATTTTTTTATTTGGCAAGCCCATTTATTAAATTCTAATTATTATTCAAAAATTGATTTTTCATTTTCCTCATTTTTGAAATATAATTAAATTTATTTTATAAAAATGTATTTTTTACTTATTTTTCTTATTCAAAATTAAATTTACTTTGCTTATACAAAATTTTATTTAATTAAAATTTATTCAAATATTTCATTTTTTTCCCCAATTTTTTCCCCTAAAAAAATTCATTTTAATCATTAAAAATTTTATTTTTCATTTTTTCCTCATTTTCAAATAAAATTTAATTTATTTTTTAATGTTTTTCAAAATTTATATCATTACATGTTTGTTATCAAAATTTAATTTTTATTTTTCCCCTAAGTTTTCATTTATGTTATTCAATTTTAATTTCCCTCATTTTTCCTTATTATGGCAACTCCATTTCCCTCATTGCCCTCATTTTCTCTCTCTCTCTCTCTCTCTCTCTCTCTCTCTCTCTCTCTCTCTCTCTCTCTCTCTCTCTCTCTCTCTCTCTCTCTATCAATTCAAAAATCAAAATTTTCACTTTTATTATTCAAAAATTCATTTTTTTATTTTTCCTCCTTTTTTGAAATAAAATAAAATTTATTTTCCTTAATTTATTTTTATTTTCCCTAATTCTTTTCATTATTATACCATGCCGTGCCCTTTACACTTCCGTGCCCGTGCCCGTGTCGTGCCCTTCACACTACTGTTTCGTGCCCGTGCCGTGCCAGACTAAGACCGTGCCCGTGCCCGTGTCGTGCCAGACTAAAACCGTGCCGTGCCTGATTAAGTCCGTGTCGTGCTGTGCCGTGCCACGCCAGGCCAACTACCGTGCCGTGCCCGGCTTAGACCGTGTCATGCCGTGTCGTGCCAGGCCAACTACCGTGTCGTGCCCGTGCCGTGCTCACCCATTTCCGTGCCCCGTGCCCGTGCCCGTGCCCCCTCTGACCGTGCCGTGCCCAAACCGTGCTCGTGCCGGAGTTTTTCGTGCCGTGCCGGGCCGGCAAGGCCCATTTGACACCTCTACTTATACTTTACAAAAATGATACGTTTACAACAAATGGTTCCAAATGGTCTCCAACTGCTGACGTGGCAGTGGGACCCACCCTGGGTCCCACTCATTTAACCCAGAAAAAAAAAACTGATTTTTTTTGAAATGCCCAGCTCGTCTCCCTCCCCCGCCCCATTCCGTTCCACCAGAGAGAGAGAGAGAGAGAGAGGCGCCATCACCACGCACCACCACCGGAGACCCCACCGGCAATCCAGATCTCCGGCCTCCCTCTCCACCTCCGGCGACCGCCGCCGCTGCCAAAAGCCCTCTGAAACAGACCATCGGTACCGACTTCAAACACTCAAAAAAACTCCACACAGGTCAATCTCTCTCTCCCTCTCTCTCTCGTTCTCTCTCTCGCACACACACACACACAGCTGGTTCGTTCATCTACATATCCCCTAATTGGAAACCCTAATTCTTGAAAAAAACTAGGGTTCATGGTTCGAAAACCCCTTAATTTGAAGTTCGAAAACCCTAATTTTTGTTGTGCATTTTTTGTTTTGGCTTTTCAGGTGTTGTAGTTCTGGTATTTTGACTTGCAGTGCTTGGTTGTATGGTATTGTGAAGCTGCTGATTGATGGTTTCCAGTTTCCCTTTGGTATGTTCTGAACTTGATTGTACCTCATCTTTTATTGTGTTATGTAAAAACAGTTTTATCTTTTTGGCTAAATCAGTTTATTTTTCTTGATAATCAATTTATTTTATTGACAAGCATATTTAAATGGCACTAGTAGATTGAACCAGAAACCAAGGAGACAGAATGAAAGTTTAGCGTCTCGATGGAATCAAATTACCCACATGAGTAGATCCATTGTTTCCAGAATACCAATTGTGTTCCACTTGCGAATGCTGATTGTCGGGTAGCCAATGTATTTAGTGTTTCGTCTGCAGTAGCCAATCCTGGGAACCTCTGGACCAAATCCAAAGCAACATCTGCAGAAACACGTGTATGCATGTAGATATTTTAATCAAAACCCTATATCAGTGAAATGGAAAGGTGATTTTTACTCTTTTACCGTATATCTGGGCAACGATGCACGCACGAAGAAGCTTGCCACCTTGGATATGTTTGTTTGATGTTTAGGACCTATTAAGTTGGATGTCAAAGTTAGACACTCAAGTTGAAAATGCTTGTTTCTTTCCTCCATTTTACACTACGTAGCTTATCATTTGTGGATTATTTGCTTTGATTGTTACTGGCTTATCACTCTTGTCGGGCCAACTATGGCAATTTTGATATGGAATTATCTACTTTCCCAGCTCTTAATATTCCTTCATTATATCACCGTGGTAGAGTTTCCTACAAGCTACACTTTGAGTTTCGATTTAAATGGACTCAGATAGGAATGTCGGGTGTTTACTTCCATTTAAACATATTTTGTTCTCTAGGTAAGTGGTGTTTTTACGGCGTATCATTGAGCATATTGTGCATGTTATTATAGTTCTATGTGCAGTGCTGCAATAAATTGGAATTGTGAAATATACTTCCTAAGTAGGTGTCCTTATGTCACAATACAATACCTCCTTTTTGGGGGTCAAGATTGTTAATGTGCATGTTATTATAGTTCATATGTAGCAGCTGATGGATATACATATGAATATGAGGCTATAAAAGGATGGCTGGACGGGATAAGAAGTTGCATGCTTGTTTTCCTTTCCTTACTTCTCTTATGTTTTAGTTGACATCACGCATGATGAGTTACCATATAGCCAGCTTAGTTCATTTTTTGTTAGGTAGGTTAATAAACTACATAGCTAGGTTATGTAGATAATTGTTTCTTAGGCCAGCTGTAACTGGTTAGTTGGGACAATGTGGTAAAGTGCTTCAATACTTTTTTTTTTTTTGGTTTCATCATCTATCATATACTCCTTACATTGCTTGAATGCAGGATATGATTCAATTATCACTTGATCCTTAATGCTGGGGGAGTTCTTACTCTCAAATAACAGCTGATCTTTGCTCCCATTGTAGGTTTTAGTGATGACTGCTTAAATGCTTTTGAACATTTTGAGACACAACCAATACTTTTGAACATTCTGAGACACTTCGTATTAGGAATTTGCTGTGAGGAATGACGAAGATCTCAGCAAGCTTCTCGGAGATGTCACCATTGCCAACGGTGGAGTCATGCCCAATATTCACGACCTTCTGCTCCCAAAGAAGACCGGCTCATCGAAGCCTGCTGCTGATGAAGATTAGCCATATCACTTGGATAAGAGACCTTAGATGTTTAGGTTCAAAATTAGGTTTTGGGAGTACTGTTTCTTGTTTTGGGGATTTCATTTTTTGTTGTACTATGAGAAATGTTTCAGGAGTTTTGTTTATTATGTGAATATCAATCAGTGTTCTGTTATATCATAACATGCAGATGCAAATTACATTGATGAATGGTTGAACCATTGGATGTTTCTATGCCTTGTTTTATTTGTCCTTGATTTGATTCCTTCTATGGACCTAGAAATTCTCATTCTATTGCCTAGTTTTATGTTGTGGCTTACTAGTTGACTGTTTGATGAGACGCTAGGACGTCGGGTTATGCAAGAAAATAGGGGAAATGTTGCCAAAAATTTTCCGAAACTAGCACTTAAACACAATTGCAGCATCCATTGGAAGTAAGCAACTACTCCTTTTTACGTGTTGATCAAGCACAATATATCTCTTGAAAGAAATGTTGATATTTTCAGTCTTGCTTTAAGGTCCATTCACATCTCTTGGGTTATACGTGTTTAAAAAGTAGGCTATTATGGGAAAACAAATTGACAGCTTCTCCCCAATTTTGCCTACCCCAACGTCTCAGCATCTCATCAGACAATCAATAACAAGAGCAAACAGAATTCATCCTACTCACAATACATATCTAAACCCCACATCAAGGCCATGCTCACCTCAATTAAGAACAAATTACATCACACTCCAAGCTTTCATTTTAAAAAAATTCTTACAAGTAAGAACAAATTTTAGCATTCAATAATGAACATACATGAGTCCAAGTGTTACATACGTAAAAAAAGATCTAATCAAGCTCTAATTTAGCTCTATGGAACATTTAATCTTTCACTTTGTCCTCATCAATCTCCCCTGGCTGCTCTAATCCAGCACATCGTCCCACACTCCTTATGGCAGACTATTCTTCTTCTTGTCAAGTCTCCAAATGATAGAAATAACAAGGCTCAAAAGTAGTTGACTGTGTATCAGTTTTTGAGGAAGTTGGAGTTGGCCTCATCAACCACTACAAGAAATTACACTTTTAGTGACCAGTTTTGGTGACCAATTGCGTTTTGGTCACGGAAAACAGCCAAATAGTGACCAAAAATACGATGGTCACAAGATCTTAGTCATTCAGTGACCAAATAAATTGGTGGTCACTGAATGCTCTACATATGGTGAGTAGATTTTGGTTGGTCACTATTAATACTATAATTAGTGACCATATTATAGTATTAATAGTGACCAACCGAAATCTACTCACCATATGTAGAACATTCTGTGACCACCAATTTACTTGGTCACCAATTGTTCAAAACTTTTTTGTGACTAACCATAATCGGGTTATAGTACTAATAGTGACCAACCAAAATCTACTCACCATATGTAGAACATTCTGTGACCACCAATTTACTTGGTCAATCACGTATCGATCACGTATCAATCACGTATCGACGAAAGGGCTTTCTAGACTCTATCAATCCAAATTTTTGCATGAATGATTTAATTAACAAACAAAATGACATCAACGATTTCGATCGTCGTGATTGTGTCGCAATCGTGTTGCTACTATACATTCAACTACTGCACAATACTTAGTTCACTGTTAAAGAAGTTGAACATATAAATTGTAAATGTTATTGTCAAGTATATTTTTATAATTGTCGATCTGAACCGTAAGGATTTCACGTTTGACTTGTTTTATCACTTTCACCAAATTGAAAATTCATCGGTTATCGATAACCACATGATCAGAAGACGTTAATGTACAACGGCTATGCATACAGAAGATGTAGTGCACAAAAAATGAACAACGGCTTTTGGGGCTCACTTTTGGGTTCTACACGAATAATCCGAACCGTTAAATAATTTCAAAATATTTTTTTCTACAGCCTTGCAAAAAATCAGCTGTGGACGGTCGATTTCCACCGGTTGGTTTTGGAAAACTTGTTGTTTTGAAAATGGGAGTCGCCACCCGGGTTTTTAGAAAATGGTTTGGGACCCGAGAAACCGTTTTGAGAAATGATTGAGAAAATGATTTGTAAAACAGTTTGAAAACCAGAGATTTGTTTTGGACTCGGGAGCCAGGTTACGAACGGGGAAGGGTTTTAATGCACCCCGTTCGCCCGATTACAAATCGGTCTTTACTAAACACTTGTGGGATTTTTAGAAAAAAACGTTTTAATGCCGAACTTTATTCAAATAAACAATTTATCAAGCAAAACAGATGATAATAATGAAAACAGATAATAATGCAAGTTATAATAATAAGCAAACAAAGGTTCAAACTGTTCGTGCAAGGCACTGGTTAAAACTTCAAATTTGATGAAAAGGTGTGCCGTGCGGCACACTGGGTGTACCGTGCGGTACAAAGAGTGTGCCGTGCGGTACTGTTCATCAATCAACGGTCAAATTTTCAAATGAGTACCGTACATCACTCCAAGTGTACTGTGCGGCACAGTTGGCTGCACAACAGTTTAAAAATTTGGGTTTTCGAAATGATTAAACAGAGGCACATACAAGGCATGTAATAAGATTAAAAATGGACTATTTTGAATGGGAAAACAGTATATTCAAGTGGGGAATGTTCCTCCTCATTGAATCGCTCCGTACGAGGCGATGTTTTCACCGTACGACGCGACCGGGAGGTATGAAAGCAAACTGGTTTTGATGTAATATGGGTGTACCAAACATGGAGGTGATATAGGGAATCATTCCATACTTGGTACCCCTCCCCTCAGGGTACCAAACTTAAGAAATTTGGCGAAACGGAATTATACCTCGGTTTTGAACTCTCGGATTGAAATCCTTTTGAAACCTTCTGAACTTGGTTTGAACTCCCTTTGGCCTCTGACTTCAATTAGGTATTGTTGCAAAGAGGATTGATGGCTTGGGTTTGGGCAAGTTTGGAGTAGCTACCTCATGGTTCTAGACCGAAAACAGGGGGTTGAGTTTCGAATTGGGTTTTGCTTTTGGGAACGAGGATGAGATTGATTCTTTGAAGATTATAAGTAGGAAGAGGATGGAGATGCTTGGACAGCCTTTTTTATGGTTTTCTCATGAAATTTTCGGTCCTTATTTCCGTTGGGATTAATCGGTATTTATAGCCGATGAGCGAACTTGATCTCCAAGTTTACTTGTTCCTCACTTATGGTGATGATGGCTCTAGAGTAGCCTTCTCTGCTTGCACGAAACCATGATGAGCTGAAGAAACGAATTCGTCAACATTTGAGCTGCTGGGAACTCTGCAAAAGCTGTGAGACAAGTGACAGTGCCGTACGGCACACCTGACCGCCAAAATTTCAAAAACTTCCATACGTGACTCTGGCTGTGCCGTGCGTGAGAGATGAGTACCGTGCGGTACTGTTGACTTTGTTGACTTGGAGAATTTCAATCCGAGGGTCCTTCCGGGCGTTTCCTTTCATCATCGGGGATTTCAAATGTATACGAGAGTCCCATTTTGGGGTGTCTACAGTTGCCCCTCTTTGACGAGGCTTACAGTCATTGTGTGATGGAAGTCGCGTCAAAGATAGAAGACACCCCTCGACGTGGACGCCCTCATATGAGAACAAACAAACAAGTAAAAGCTAATGCATGTGGTCGCGCTCGTAAGAGCTGCCTACGTACCCCTTTGTAGGGATCAGACCGGCGTAGTTCATTGGGGCTTAATGCAAAAATGCAAAACGGTGACTTATAAGAGTTTACAGAAAACATACCTTGATCGGATTTCGGGATTTGATGTTACTCTTTTTTCAACGAGGAAAAAAGAATGATGTGCGGCGAGATAGAAACCAGTTGGTGCTGAGAAAACCATCGTTAATGCCGTTGAGGACTTACGAAACTAGTGGTGTTGAGAAAAATTGTCGTTAATGCCGTTGAGGACTTATAGAACCAGTCGGTGCTTGAGAGAACCGTTGTTAATGCCGGAGAGGACTTACGAAACCTGTCGATGTCTGAGAAAACAGTTGTTAATGCCGGAGAGGACTTATAGAACCAATTGGTGCTTGAGAAAACCGTTGTTAATGCCGGAGAGGACTTACGAAGAAACCTGTCGATGTCTGAGAAAACCGTTGTTAATGCCGGAGAGGACTTACGAAGAAACCTGTCGACGCTTGAGAAAACTGTTGTTAATGCCGGAGAGGACTTTCTGATGATCCGGGAAGAATCATTTCAATCCATTGATGACTATTGGGAAGAACAATTTCAAACCATGATGATTCGAGAATAACAAGAATCATGATGATATGGAATTTTAGCGCTCTGAAAAGTCTCACATAACAGAGGAAAATAATTTTGGTTTCAATGTCTTGAAAGGACTTACATGACAGAGGAAAACGATTTTAGTTTCAACGCCTCGAAAGGACTTACATGACAGGGGAAAACAATTTTGGTTTCAATGCCTCGAAAGGACTTACATGACAGGGGAAAACAATTTTAGTTTCAATGCCTCGAAAGGACTTACATGACAAAGCAAAATAATTTTGGTTTCAATGCCTCGAAAGGACTTACATGATAGAGAAAAAACCATTTTAGTTTTAATGCCCCGAAAGGACTTACATAACAGAGGAAAACGATTTTAGTTTCAATGCCTCGAAAGAACTTACATGACAGGGGAAAATGATTTTGGTTTCAATGCCTCGAAAGGACTTACATGACAGGGGAAAACAATTTTGGTTTCAATGCCTCGAAAGGACTTACATGACAGGGGAAAATAATTTTGGTTTCAATGCCTCGAAAGGACTTACATGACAGAGAAAAATAATTTTGGTTTCAATGCCTCGAAAGGACTTACATGACAGGGGAAAACAATTTTGGTTTCAATGCCTCGAAAGGACTTACATGACAGGGGAAAACAATTTTGGTTTCAATGCCTCGAAAGGACTTACATGACAGGGGAAAACAATTTTGGTTTCAATGCCTCGAAAGGACTTACATGACAGGGGAAAACAATTTTGGTTTCAATGCCTCGAAAGGACTTACATGAAAGGGGAAAACAATTTTAGTTTCAATGCCTCGAAAGGACTTACATGACAAAGCAAAATAATTTTGGTTTCAAAGCCTCGAAAGGACTTACATGAAAGAGAAAAATAATTTTGGTTTCAATGCCTCGAAAGGACTTACATGACAGAGGAAAACCATTTTAGTTTTAACGCCCCGAAAGGACTTACATAACAGAGGAAAACAATTTTGGTTTCAATGCCTTGAAAGGACTTACATGACAGAGGGAAACAATTTTAGTTTTAACGCCCCAAAAGGATTTACATAACAGAGGAAAACAATTTTGGTTTCAATGCCTCGAAAGGACTTACATGACAGAGGGAAACAATTTTGGTTTCAATGCCTCAAAAGGACTTACATGACAGAGGAAAACCATTTTAGTTTTAACGCCCCGAAAGGACTTACATAACAGAGGAAAACAATTTTGGTTTCAATGCCTCGAAAGGACTTACATGACAGGGGAAAACCATTTTGGTTTCAATGCCTCAAAAGGACTTACATGACAGAGGAAAACCATTTAAACAATTTTGTATCATTCAATGAGAAATCTGTCTTAAAACATGGGGATGTGATCAGGGATCCGTTCGGAGCGAGTGACCGCCCGGACCCATGTTAGTGCTTGTGAATGATTGTGTTCATATAACTGGTGAATTAACCCGGTTGATTTGAAAAGAACTATCCCTAAGGATGATTGAACGAAAACATGTCCCCAGGGACGGTAGATTAAAAACCATGTCCCGAAGGACTTTTGATTGAAAAACATGTCCCGAAGAACTTTTGATTGAAAAACATGTCCCGAAAGACGCTTGTTGGAAAAACGTGTCCCGAAGGACTTTTGATTAAAAAAACATGTCCCGAAGGACGATTGTTTGAAAAACGTGTCCCGAAGGACTTTTGATTAAAAAAAACATGTCCCGAAGGACGATTGTTTGAAAAACGTGTCCCGAAGGACTTTTGATTAAAAAAACATGTCCCGAAGGACGATTGTTTGAAAAACGTGTCCCGAAGGACTTTTGATTGAAAAACTGTTCATGAAGACTTTTGCGTGAGACTCAGGTTTCGATACTTAACGACACAACGACAACATTTCTTTCTTCAAAAAGTAAGGTGGCGCAACGGGGTGCTCATTTTGCTTTTATTGTCTTTCCTTTTTAGCCAAGGTTTGGGTTTGAAGGTTGCATCAGGATTTTGACCTTTTGGGTTTTCTGAGCTTTCGGCTTTCTTTGGTCGAGGCTCGGGCCTCTGGCTTTCATATCCCAGTTTTGAACTTACGTGCTTTTCTCAGTAGATGGCGCTAAGCTGACGTGCCCTAGTCTTGGACAAGCGTGCCACGATAGATGGCGAATCTCGGTTCTGAATCTGTTGATGGTTCCAACAATCCATTGATTTGTGTATCCAAGTTTATACCCTTCCATGCATTGAAATTGTCTTCCACTGGTTTAAGAATATCAAGCCCACGAAGACCTGACTGGACAAAAGACCTTGTGTGAATTTGGACAAGGCCCAAGTGACTTAAAAGACAAAAAAAAGACCCTTTTCCGAAGGAGCGACTTTACAAAGATGCCCCTGATTTGGGCAAAGATCAATGCCCTTTTGGCAAGACCGAGTTGACTCAAAGAACTGGAAAGCGACTTCCTTGAAGGTGCCCTTTACTGGGCGGAGAATGACTACCCTTGAATTTGTGGGTTATTTTACTAGATTGACCTTGTGACAAAGGAACAGACTCTGACAAGACTATGTTGACCTGATGACAAACTCGAGAATTTGGGAAGTGGCAAAACGTGCCCCCACAATTGATGTTTTGAAATTGTCATAAACTTGAGTACTTTGGTTTTGAAATTGTTTCACTCCATCGAATGATATTCATTTAAATCGAATGTTTTATCAAAACACAAGATTTCTTAGTGTGAACCCTTGCCCTCGGGATGCTGATTCACTGAGTTTCCATTGAGGTGCTCCGGTTTGGACTTTTGCTTCTGGCGGATGCTGGTGTTGCGATGCTTTGCCCCGGGTTGCTGTTGAGGATCTGAGGTGCCTCAGTTCGAACTTTTGCTTCTAGCAGATGCAATGCTTTGACTTTCGATCTTCAAGGGAAATGATATTGTTCCCATTTGGATTTTCACTATCAAGTCGTGCTTTTCAATCTGAAAAGACTTTATTCAGGTTATAACGGGGCTAAGGCTTTGGGCTTGGCAAAGAAAGGATAAAAGGCTCAAAACAAATTTCATTCTTCTTGGGTTTTAGAGCTAGCAGCTATCTTGAACTCTTTTGTGTGTCCTTTCTATTTTCTTCACTGTTTTTTTTTTTTATTTTTTTATTTTGTGCCCCACTTTGGCTTTTGATGGACACTTTCTTCCTTTCTTGCTTTCCAGTGCTTCGCATTTGGTTATGCCTATGAAAATGGCATTTTTCATTCTGACGTGCCACTGGCAGCTATGCATTTGGTACTTTTGAAAATTTGGCATTTCTCTGACGATCATGTGCTCGGCACTTTCATCTTGACATCTTTCATTTCTCTTAATTCGCCCCAGTGTGGGGGGATAGCTGCCTAGCTGGGTTCTCTTTCAAAGAAAATGATTCAAGCTCAAAAGGGCTATCAAGAGATATATTTATCTGGGGAATAAAAACAAAGAATGCCTTTCTTCATTTTGAATTGCACAACTTGATAGAAAGAATCTGTACATGCTCTACCTTTTTCCTGGGTCGTACTTCAAAGTTTTGATCCAGCGAGCTTTGCCTTAACTTTTGCCTAGGCCGCCCTTTCGGGTTTTCGACCTAGCAGGCTTCATTTATTATTATTATTTTTTTTTATTTTTTTTTGGGTCAAAGCATTGCTTCTTGATGACGTTGGAGAATTGCGTCTGGAACTCCTTCTTCGCGTGAGAGCTGAGTGTTCAAAAAAACCATCTCGTGTTTTGAAGTGATTATCATGAATTTCAAATGATGGTGGAAAACAATTCCATTTGGAAGGATTATTGCAAAACTCAAGTTTATTACGACAATTCTAACACAAAAGCATGACATCGATTTCAAAAGTTGCGACCGAACCACTGAGGGTTGCCTACATATCCCTTTGCAAGGAATCAGGTCGTGACGTAGTTCGGGACTACAATGCTGACTCTATTTTTGGTTTTTCTCTTTTCTTGACAATAACAAGACATTACAGACTCAAACTTGAAGACAGACCCCAAAGTAGAAATAGAAACATAAACTGACTCAATAAAAGAGGAGACTTAGACTCGGAACTTGAAAATTCCTAATACTCGTGGAAGATTGGTCCATTGCATGGTCCTTGGCGGTTCATTCTTCTTTTGCTGGCCTTGACATCAATCAGGAATCCCCCATGGGTTCAATGTCGAATATGGCAGAGTTGATATGAGGATTGAGACTTGTCTGGGTGTTTGTTTTTGTTGATGGGGAAATGATGGTTTTGCTGTCGATGAGGTTCTGAATTCTGTGACGAAGGCGATGGCACTCATCGGTAGTGTGACCGGGCATTTGATGGAATGCACAAAAGGCATTTGGGTTATGGTAAGATGGAAGCTTCTGAGGTAGAGGGGTTGGAATGAGTGGTTTGATATGGCCGGTTTTGAGGAGCTCCTCATAAATCAAGGACAGAGGCTCGGAGAATCGGGAAACAGTTCTTTGTGGTTTTTGAGAGTTGTTGGTTTGGGTTTTAACTTCGTTGGCAGGCATGGCTTCGTTGAAATTTTGGGTTGTGGGGTTTTGGTCATTTGAAGCGGAGCCAAGTGGGATCTGGTTGACTTGAGCATTGAGCTTGTGTTCAGGCATGGGGTTAGAGACAATGTTGGACTTTTTGAGAGGGAGTGGGATGGTTCCATCTTCAATGAGATCTTGGATTTTGTGTTTGAGACGGAGGCAATTATTGGTATGATGTCCGGGCATTTGGTGGTACGTACAGAAGGTGTTTGGGTTATGGTTGGCAGGGAGCTCTTCAGGTAATTCTCGAGGTTCAAGTGGTTTAAGAAGGTTATTCTCAAGAAGGCTTTTGTAGACAGGAATAAGGGAAGTGGAGAATTGGTGAAAGTTTCTTTTAGGGCAGTTGGTTCGGGTAGTGTTCATGGAATTGTCGTTTGTGGAGCTGGGGGTTGTTTTTGCAAGGTCGCCCTTCTTGATGTACTGTTGGTGCACTTTCAGATCTCCGATACCAATGAAACTTTCAAGGCCCATGGGATTGAATTCTTCCAAGACAGATTTATCCAATTCAGAAATTTTTGCCAAGCCTGCAGCCATTTCCGGGCTCTTTCTGGGCCGTTGGGGGTTCTCTTGGGCTAGTAGAGGATGGTTACAGACGTCTTGTACCATGACCATGAGCGGGGTGATTTGACTGTTGATCCGTTTGCCCATATCAATTAGAGTCTTCTTAATCTCCTTGATCTCAGCTTGAACTTCCATGTCTATGGCTTCGGGTCGGATCATCCTTTGTCCTTTGAATGGGTGAGGTTTTCTTGTTTGGCTGAATGACTGGGGATTGACAATAAAGCAAACTTAGAAATACCACTGCTTGTTGTATTTTGAAAAATGGGAATGTCGTATTTGTGTCGTCATGTATACTAACCTAAATCTCAAAAGGTTTTCAACAGCCATGGGTAGGTCGACTACTCAATAGGTTAAGTTCCTGTGTGTTGGAACCAGAGCCAATCAACTTTCGTGACCACCCAAGACAAAGCAATAAGGCTGTCGAAATCTGGATAGAAATGTGATTAGATCACAAGGAGCCGTTCGAGCACGGCCGACACTGGAGGTGTTCCAAACTCCAAAGATTTAAAGTCTCCTAGACTATGGGGAAATGGGTCATAAAAAGGCTGCCCCGGTCCTCAGTGTATCTTTTGACAATGTATCCTATGTTTAGGATAGCAAGATTTGGGAAAATTAAACCAATTTGGTTCTTGATAATTCCTTTTCAAGGGTCTAACTTTGATTTTAGGGACGATTGCCCCAGCTTGGGTCAATTGTTCCTAATTTCTGTTAGGTCATTGCCAAGGGATTGTCAAGGATCAAGTTGATTTGAGTTTCCTAAGTCCTGTTACTCTAAGGACTGAATTGATTTAAACAACGTGCATTGGAATGCACGACTCTTCATCGGGCAGGGCAACCTCTCAAGACCGCGGGAAAATGTGACAGCATAGTGTCCAACTAACCATGATAATGCAAATGCATGCAAAATGATGACAATCTATGGAAAGCAATAAACACATAACAGGATACATCACATAATCCTAACCTGTGGGTATCTGTCCTAGGTTGGAAGGTTCTAGGTTTACTATATGCAAAGGCCGGTTTTGGTTTAGGGGGTCCCCCAGACTAGAGCCAATATTTGCCTCCCAGTGCCAAGTGTACTGCATGGCAAAGGTCAAGCGGCAGGCTGACTCATCACGGTCCAGGGTTGCTGAGCATCCGGGGATGTCCTAACACCAGTGAACTGGGTAGGGTAACCAAGACGCAGCAGCGGGGCTTATCCAACATCGATGCAAGTGATGCAAAAGTTTAGCAATAAAATTGTTGTAAAAAATCCCACAAATATTTTTCAAGCTTGGCTCTCCAAATTAATCTTTTCTTTGATATCTTTACACAGATAAACAACCAAAAAGCTCCAGTCAGGATGGCCGGGCGAGGCCCTGTTATTCCGCCATTCCTTCCTTGCGATAGCGCTAGGCATTTTCGTTTTGACAAGCTTTCTGGAAGTTCATAAGTATAAAAAAGACCAAATCAGAGATTAATTTGAGAATCCCCAGCAGAGTCGCCATTTTGTGGACGGTCGATTTCCACCGGTTGGTTTTGGAAAACTTGTTGTTTTGAAAATGGGAGTCGCCACCCGGGTTTTTAGAAAATGGTTTGGGACCCGAGAAACCGTTTTGAGAAATGATTGAGAAAATGATTTGTAAAACAGTTTGAAAAACAGAGATTCGTTTTGGACTCGGGAGCCAGGTTACGAACGGGGAAGGGTTTTAATGCACCCCGTTCGCCCGATTACAAATCGGTCTTTACTAAACACTTGTGGGATTTTTAGAAAAAAACGTTTTAATGCCGAACTTTATTCAAATAAACAATTTATCAAGCAAAAATGTAGATGATAATAATGAAAATGATAATAATGCAAGTTATAATAATAAGCAAACAAAGGTTCAAACCGTTCGTGCAAAGGCCTTCGGTTAAAACTTCAAATTTGATGAAAAGGTGTGCCGTGCGGCACACTCGGGTGTACCGTCGGTACGAGAGTGTGCCCGTGCGGTCTGCTTCATCAATCAACGGTCAAATTTTCAAATGCGTACCGTAAAGACTCCAAGTGTACCGTGCGGCACGCAGTGGGAGTGCCGTGCGGCACGATTAGCCTACACTGTGATTTAAAAATTTGGGTTTTCAAATGATTAAACAGAGGCACATACAAGGCATGGAATAAGATTAAAAATGGACTATTTTGAATGGGAAAACAGTATATTCAAGTGGGGAATGTTCCTCCTCATTGAATCGCTCCGTACGAG
Organism: Vaccinium myrtillus; assembly: GCA_016920895.1. Taxonomy (NCBI): domain Eukaryota; kingdom Viridiplantae; phylum Streptophyta; class Magnoliopsida; order Ericales; family Ericaceae; genus Vaccinium; species Vaccinium myrtillus. The sequence goes on along the minus strand of JADGMU010000478.1, from coordinate 75,933 downwards.
GCGATGTTTTCACTCTGTTTCGACGCGACCGGGAGGTATGAAAGCAAACCGGGTTTGATGTAATATGGGTGTACCAAACATGGAGATGATATAGGAATCATTCCATACTTGGTACCCTCCTCAGGGTACCAAACTTAAGAAATTTGGCGAAACGGAATTATACCTCGGTTTTGAACTCTCGGATTGAAATCCTTTTGAAACCTTCCAACTTGGTTTGAACTCCCTTTGGCCTCGACTTCAATTAGGTATTGTTGCAAAGAGGATTGATGGCTTGGGTTTGGGCAAGTTTGGAGTAGCTACCTCATGGTTCTAGACCGAAAATAGGGGGTTGAGTTTCGAATTGGGTTTTGCTTTTGGGAACGAGGATGAGATTGATTCTTTGAAGATTATAAGTAGGAAGAGGATGGAGATGCTTGGACAGCCTTTTTATGGTTTTCTCATGAAATTTTCGGTCCTTATTTCCGTTGGGATTAATCGGTATTTATAGCCGATGAGCGAACTTGATCTCCAAGTTTACTTGTTCCTCACTTATGGTGATGATGGCTCTAGAGTAGCCTTCTCTGCTTGCACGAAACCATGATGAGCTGAAGAAATGAATTCGTCAACATTTGAGCTGCTGGGAACTCTGCAAAAGCTGTGAGACAAGTGACAGGCTGCACGACGACACACAACCGTGCCGTGCGGCACACTAACTGTGCCGTACGGCACACCTGACCGCCAAAATTTCAAAAACTTCCGTACGTGACTCTGGCTGTGCCGTGCGTGAGATATGAGTACCGTGCGGTACTGTTGACTTTGTTGACTTGGAGAATTTCAATCCGAGGGTCCTTCCGGGCGTTTCCTTTCATCATCGGGGATTTCAAATGTATACGAGAGTCCCATTTTGGGGTGTCTACATCAGCTCAATTAAATAGGTGTAACTGGTCGATCCTAACTCCAAGTTTTAATTGATAACAGTTATGAATGAAAACATGGAGTTTTGGATGAATCAGTTAAACATATCCAATTGAGCTAATTTTTTGCAAGGCCGCAGGAAAAAATATTTTGAAATTATTTAACGGTTCAGATTATTTGTGTGGGACCCAAAATAGGCCCCAAAAGCCATTGTATTTTTTGTGCATTATATCTTCTGTACTCATAGGTTTTTTGCTAAATTAAATCTTTAGAGACCAGTTTCGGTCACCAAAGATACGTTACAAAAGTCTGCCAAAATTTTTGGGGGGAAAATTTGCATCTATTTTTTTTCCTTCCCTCCCACTTTTTCCCTTCCCTCCCATTTTTCCCTCTTTCTTTTTTTCCCTTTTCTTTTTTCCCTCTTATCAGTAGTAGTACACTTCAGTCCCAAAAAACAAAAAAGAGGGACAAAAACGAAGAAAGGCCCCAAATCGATTTCTCCTGCTCGATCTCTTGTCTTCATCGATCTCTTGCCTTCATCGCAGGTACACATCGATTTCTTCTTCATTGATCTCTCTTAATACTTCGTCACGTTATTTGGAGTGCACAGAGGCACAGAGGAGGTTCAAACCCTCACTCCCATCTATCTGTTTAGAGTTCTGGGTATCTATAACCTCACTTTATTTTTCAGATTGCGTTTGTTATTTCCAGTTCTTCATCATGCATAAGGTTTTTAGATTGCATTTGCTTGTGTTCTCTTCCTGCCATTACGAGCACAGACTGCGATTTCTTTAGTTTTCTAAATTTTTGGTTTTGATTTTCAGTAGATGTCATAGTTGAACAAGGAAAATCAAATTTTGGATTAAAAGAAAGGCAAATCTATTTTAGGTTACACGTTAAAGGCTTCTGGGAATTGGGAGAGACTCTAGCAATGGCACCCCCACATTGAATCATGTGGGGTCACCTGACCCATGGAGGAAAACAAAATTGCTGCTATTATACTTCAAGTGACTTATTTTAGTGTTGTTCTTTTCTGTTAGTTCAGATTAAGGGGGAAATTTTTTAAAAGACAACGATAAAAATGCAAGATCCATGTCTAATAGTTTTGTTCAAGAAAATGACTTGAAAACTAGTATCATATTGAGACGTTCCTTTAACCGCTGGAGCTTAAAGAAATTACATCTCAACTTTCAATTTGTAAATGACCCCATAGACACAACTTTCAATTTAAAAAAAAAAATAGGGCTTTTCCTCTCCCTCTCCCTCTCTCCACTACCACATTGATTTTGTTTAAACCTTGCGCCTCTGATCTGTAACCTATTGAAAAGGTCTCTGATAAAAAAAACCCAAGTCTTCTTTATCAGAGAGATTTTGGTTTCTTATTATGAATTTTACCTTTTTTGTATGTATGTAGGCTCACTCCACAAGCGGAGGAGAATCGGAGATACCATTTTGGTATCTTAATTCTATACGAATGTGTAGACACCCCAATTTAGGCCCCCGTAATTTTTGAGCCACGGCCTAAAATGGCCTCCCCGATGATGAAAGTAAGGCCCGATTAACTCAGTAAATGCTTGAAACGATACCTTCTTGGCTTGTCAAACCAATCCTTGTACACCGGCATCCAAATCTTCAACCTCGACCAAAGTTTTTCAAAAATCAAATTGGCACCTGTGCGCCCAAATAGTACTTGGGCTCCCAAATAGTATCTGTGCGCCCAAATAGTATCTGTGCGCCCAAATAGTACTCGTGCGCCCAAGTGCTACTCGTGCGCACGAGTTGAACTTGTGCGCACAAGTTGAACCTTGCACTCCAAGTTTTTACCAGCATGTTGCAGGAGAATTTCATCATGCTTATTCGATTCCTGAGCATCTCAGACGCTCCCCTGCACCCCCAGACACTCCTCTAACCCTTTTGGACCTTTTAAAACCCTCCTTTTGACCCTCCTCAAGCCTATAAATACCTCTCTCCTCCATCTACTTCAAGTTTAAGACTCCCACACCCTATTGCCACCCTCTCTAGACTCTCTCATTCAAAACCAAATTCTCATACCCTCTCATCCACTATTATCACTCCATACTATCTCTCTCCCTAACTCACCCTTTCAATCCAAAATTCTCACAAGTTCAAGTCAAAAAATCCCAAAAATTCTAAGTCCATATATTTCCCTTACCCTCTCCAATCAACCTAAGCTTCATCAAACCTTCTGAAGATCTCAGCTTCTAGGCTCAACCTCCCTATTTACGTCCAAGCTTCAAAAATCAAGTTCAAAGGATGTAATTTTCAAGCATTTTAAAGGTAAAGTTAATAAGTCTTAAGATCACTCCTTGGCCTTGAAGGGATTAGTTTCAACATGTTTTATTCTTCCGTGTTATTTTCCTGTTTAGCAAAAAGTTTACAAAGACAAGAAAAATTTTCAAAATTGACTGGAGGAGCACTTGTGCGCCCAAGTGCTACTTGTGCGCCCAAATGCAACTTGTGCGCCCAAGTGCTCTCCAGAGGTCCCATGTCAAAAAGAGGTTTGGTCTCTTCACTTTGATCTAAGTATTTAATTTACTGTTTTCCTACACTAAAGTTGTAGGACGAAAATCAATTTCGATTAAAATAATAAGTTTTCAACGGTTAGTACAGATTTGAGGAATTAAACTAGAAGAGGCAATCGTGCGCCCAAGTGCTATTTGGGCGCACAAGTGCAACTTCAAGCATTTGGGCGCCCGAATGCTATTTGTGCGCACAAATGCAGCCCACTGTCAACTTTCCAGATCTGTCTAGTTCACCATCTTGCTACAAAAAAAATTGTAACTTTTACTCTGATTTATTTGACTATTATTTTTATTTAGTTAGGAAACCAGTTTAATTCTAGAATTATTAAAACAAAATCAGTTTCAAAATCAAATGAAAAGGAAAACAAAGTGATTCTCCAATCATCAAGTTTTCAAAGAAAAAGAATTAAGGTTTGGTCTTATTTGAGTTCTTCAATTTTATTTTCCTTTTATGAATCTCATACATAATTACATGCATGTCATATTTATGTTTACATGCTCAAATTTGTTATTATGTTTTTGTCTTGTTTCATGTATCAAGTTTCATAATAAAATATTTATGAAATCCCATGAACATTCAAGTAGAGACCGATCTCGCGTCGGGCGAGGGGGGTGCCGTAAAACCCTTCCCCTCTCGTAACCTGGCTCCGAATCCAAAATCTCTTTGGTTATAAAGATTAGTGACTAAGCCTTTTTCAAAACATGGCACGGAAGTCACATTTTTCAAAAATGGTTTCCCGGGAAAATTTTCCACAAACCCGGGTGGCGACTCCCTACTCAAATCAAATTTTCAAATCGGCGAAGTCGGGAGCCTCGTGGCAGCGTCCACAAACTGGCGACTCCGCTGGGGAGAAATCTCTGGTTAATTTATACTTTGATTTTATTACACTTATGAACATCCCGAAGGCTTGTCAAAATGAAAATGCCTAGCGCTATCGCAAGGAAGGAATGGCGATAGTAACAGGGCCCCGCCCGACCATCCTGACTGGAGCATTATTGGTTGTTTGTTTGTGTAAAATTTTCAAAGTATAAATTAAACGAGAAAGAGCCAAACTCGAAAAATGTTCGTGGGATTTTTCAAATATTTTATTATAAAACTTTTGCATTGCACGTGCATGGTTACTAGCCCTCGCTGACATGTTTTGGCGCTACCTGTCCGGCTTGCCGGTGCCAGGGAATCCCGAAACGCGCAGCAGCCCTCGACCGTGATGAATCACTTTGTGCCACAAACGTCGTTGACTCGCACATACTTGGCATACGGTAGGCACAAACTGATTCTAGTCCAGGGTACCCTTTTCGAAACCAAATCCAGCCTTTACATATAGCTTACCATAGAACTTTCCAAATTAGTTACAGGACCCAGAAGGTAGGATTATGTGCCATATTTTGCTCACATGATAATCTAATCCTATCATAATATTGCATGCTTGCATATCAATGCACATATTTCAATCGCATGATTTTGAATAGATCCCCTCTGCTTAGATATAGAAGCACACACTTTGCAAGATTTAAGAAAATTGCTCGACACCTTAACAAGGATCTGACAAAAATTAGGATTGATTGCTCCTATTCTGGGGCATTTATTTCTAAATTCAAAGTCAGATCCCTGACAGAGGCTTGTTAAGCAAATTTCCTAAATCCGGTAATCGAGTCTACTTTCGAAGGCGTGATGATGACAACACGCACACAATCTCATTTCATTTAAACTTTCAAACCCTTTTTTGTATATAGCAAGCATCAAATTCTTTTGTACATAAAATGTCAAATTCTTTTTTTGTAAATAAAATTTTCATAACTGGGGCACGTCTGAATTCAATTTTTGCTTTACTGTCGATACTTAGCCGTTGAACCAGTCAAGAAAACCCTACCCAGAACCTCAGACGAAAGCCCCGTCAACCGGCATGGATGTTCAAGCAGAAATCGAAGGACTCAAAAAGGCCATGAATGACATGAAGGAGTACACGGATAATCAGATAGCACAGCTGACAGCCATGATGCAAGATATCCACAATCATTTCCTAGCAGTCCAGGAAAACCCCCAGCAAGCCAAAGAAAACCTTAACCAACACATAACTGCAGCTTTGGCCAGGATCTCTAAAATAGAAGAAACTATCATGATCAAGCCAAAAGAACATCCCTCCATGTGCAATGTCGGAAAAGACAACCTCACTTCAAAAGACAAAAGGGTTTGCTCCAGCAACAAAAGCACGCAATTTGGCAACAATAGTTACGTAAGCACCCGTTCAAGCTCTGCAAACAACTCTAACCGAGTCAAACTAACCAACAAAGTCACAACCCAAATTAACCACCCTAAAAGCCAACCAAGGACCTTTTCCACATTCTCAGCACCTTTGTCCTTTGTTTATGAAAGGCTCCATGAAGTCAAGGTTACATCCAACCCCTCCATCCAACCCCTCTACCTCAAAAACTTCCAAAACTTCAACCAAAATGCCTTCTGTGCCTTCCACCAAATGCCCGGTCACGTTACTAATGAATGCTACCGTCTCCGCTACAGGATCCAAGACCTCATCGACAACAAATCCATCCCTGAATTCTGCATTGACTCCATCATATTTGGCACCGAACCCATGGGAGAATGTTGATAAGACCATGAATCGTCAGCAACCATGCAACAATTTGATCTTCTATGAGTTTGGGGGAATTTTCAAGTCTCGAGTCAAGTTTTCACTTTTGTCAAGTCAGTTTGTATTTCGAGTCTTTAATAAGTTAGTTTCTATTTCAAGTCTTTTATAAGTCTGTAATCTCTTGTTGTTGTCAAGAAAAAGAAAAATTCTAAAAATGGAGTCAGCTTTGTAGTCTCGAACTACGCACGGCCTGATTCCTTGCAAAAGGACACATAGGCAACCCTCAGTGGTTCGGCCGTTACGGTTTCAAAATCTATGTCATCCCCCGTTGAGTCGAAATTGTCATAATAAATTTTAGGATTTGAACATGATTCCTCAAATTGTTTTCCACCATCACTTGAGAAACATGATAATCACTTCGAAACACGAGAAGAATTTTGGTTGAACCCTTACCCCACACAAGAAAGATATTGAACTCTCACCCCGCACAAGGAGGATTTTCAAGGAACCGTTCCCCGACGCCATCAAGAAGCAATGCTTGGACAAAGAAAAAGCCTGCTAGGCTAAAAACCCGCAAGGGCGGCCTAGGCAAAAGTTAAGGCAAAAAGCTCACTAGATCAAGACTTCAAAATGTGATCTAGGCAAAAGTTAGAGCATGTATGATTTTCTCTATCAAGTTGCACAATTCAAAATGAAGAAAGGCATTCTTTGCTTTTATTTCCCACATAAATATCCATTGCAAACCTCTTTGAACCTGAATTAATTTCTTTGAAAAAGAACCCAGCTAGGCAGCTACCCCCACATTGGGCGGAAAAAAAAAAAGGGGAAAAATGAAAGTGTCAAAGATATAGGCGCATGAAGATTCAAAGCATCACAAGAACAAAAATGTCAAATGCATAGGCGCAACAAGATGCAAAGCACCAATAAAAACAGAAAAATTAAAGCGCCTATCGGAAGTAACAAGAGGCATAAAGGGAAGAAAGTGCCCTTCAAAAGCAAAAAGGACACAAAAAGCTGAGATAGCTGCTAGCTCTAATAACCCAATGAAAACGAAATATTTGAGCCTTCTACCCTTTCTTTGTCAAGCCCATAACAATGGCCCCATTATAACCTGAATAAAGTCCTTTCAGATTGGAAAGTGCAACTTGATAGTGTGGGAACAATTAAATCTCCCTTAAAAGTCAAAGCATTGTGCAGACATTGGCGTTAGCCAAGTAGGAACCAAAATCGGGGGACCAACGAGTCTTCATCAGCAGCCCCCCAAACTAGGGCATCTTAATAGAAAGTCAATGGGACATCATCAACAATCCGGGGCATGGGTTCATGATAAGGAATCTCGTGTTCCGAAAAAATAATCGATTTGAATGATCATCATTTGATGGAGTAAAACAATTCCAAAATTCCGAGGGAAAAGTAATCAAAATCCAATTTTTATTATGACAATTTCAGCGTCAATTGTGAGGCATGTTTGCCATCTTTCAGAACTTTGAGTCTACGTGGTCTTCCATATCCTTCGAGTCAACGCAGTCTATCTCCGCCCAGTCAGGGGCACCTGAAGAAAAGTCATCATTTAATAAATGGTCTTCCCTATCTACGAATAGTTAATCTCTGTCCAATCGGGGGCATCCTAGTCAAGTCATTCATCCACCCCTTTATCCAAATGGTCGATCAAATTTCTAGGCCTTGTCAGTCTTATCGAAGTCCATCCGTTTGTTTGAAAGGCCGATCAAATTCATCGACTGGTCCGATCTTATCAAAGTCCACCCCTCGGTCTTGTCAGTTCGAAAGGCCAATCAAATTCATCAGCCTTATCGAAGTCTACCTCTTCGTCCAAAAGGCCGATCAAATTCCTCGACCTTGTCTACCCCCGTGTCCTTGGTTTTGTCAGTCTTGTCAAAATCCACCTGTTTATCAAAAGGTCAATATATCCTCGACTCGTGGAAACAGTTTGGATCATGGAAAAACCTGCGTTTGGGTATATGGTCGATCGGTCGCCAAAATCATCAGCAGAACCAGAAAAGAGAATTAGAGCCAAAGGCATATCAGCACTGTCCACCAGGTAAGCATATACCCAGATCCAAGATTGGGGCATGAAGACCCGAAACTTTAACCCAATGGTCAACCCAAAAGCTCTAGCTTTAACCCATAGCTTCAACCAAAAGTCAAGCCAAAGTTTCAGCCTTAACCTAAAAGTCAACCAAAAGTCAACCCAAAGCTCCAAAGCTCAAGCCTTGTCAAAAGACAGCTCAAAACCCCAACTATGGTCGAAAGGAAAGACAGTAAAGCAAAAAGGGACACTCTGACGCGTCACCTACTTTTCAAGTTGTAGCCTTGGGGGGCAACTTTTTTTTTTCAAATTTCTTTTCAACTTCAAATTTAAATTTTCAATCGCCTCAAACAGCAACTTCCAGGGGCAACTTTTCAAAACACTTTCACTGGACCACTTCATTGATTAGCAAGGCCACATTCACTCATAAAGCACTTTTGTAACTCCAAACAGTCACAGACACTTTCAAACCGGTCATAGACACTTCCATGGGTCCAAGTAGCCATGTCCTAAGTGGATGCCATAGATTCGCACACCGTAGTCAAAACAAATAATGATGCCTGTTAAACTAAATTGTCAATATCGAATGTTAAACGTAGTTGCTCCACGCATCGTTCCTTTTTCAAAAACAGTAGTCGCACGCACCGTTCTTTTTCAAAAATTGTAGCCGAACACGTCGTTCAAACGTGGTAGCTGAACGTATAATTCAATTTCAAAAAAAGCGGAGGCAGACTTTATGCCCCGTAAAATTGTCAGAGGTGGCGGACTTTATGCCCCATTCATTTGTCAAGCGGCGGCGGACTTTACGCCCCATGGATTGTCAAGCGGAGGCAGACTTTATGCCCCGTAGAATTGTCAAGCAACGGCGGACCTTACGCCCCGTAGAATTGTCAAAGGTGGCGGACTTTACGCCCCATTCATTTGTCAAGCGGCGGCGGACTTTACGCCCCGTGGATTGTCAAGCGGCGGCGGACTTTACGCCCCGTAGAATTGTCAGAGGTGGCGGACTTTACGCCCCATTCATTTGTCAAGCGACGGCGGACTTTACGCCCCGTAGAATTGTCAGAGGTGGCGGACTTTACGCCCCATTCATTTGTCAAGCGGCGGCGGACTTTACGCCCCGTGGATTGTCAAGCGGCGGCGGACTTTACGCCCCGTAGAATTGTCAGAGGTGGCGGACTTTACGCCCCATTCATTTGTCAAGCGACGGCGGACTTTACGCCCCGTAGAATTGTCAGAGGTGGTGGACTTTACGCCCAATTCATTTGTCAAGCGGCAGCGGACTTTACGCCCCGTGGATTGTCAAGCGGAGGCAAACTTTATGCCCTGTAGAATTGTCAAGCGGCGGCGGACTTTACGCCCCATGGAATTGTTAGAAGTGGCGGACTTTTCACCCCGTTTAATGTCAAGAAGTGGCGGACTTTACACCCCGTTAAATGTCAAACAACGATTTTACTTTCAAACACGACAATGGTACCTTCGAGTGCCATTTCAAAAAATTTCAAAATCTTATTTTCATCAAAATTTGTGTTTGCCCCAACGAACTACGCCGGTCTGATCCCTACAATAGGGTACCTAGGCAGCTTAACGAGCGCGACCGCACAAATTGAAATTTTACTCAATTTTCCAGCATTCTTTTGTTTTGGATCAAAAAAAAAAAAGTGGAGTAGTGTAAATTGGGTGTCTCAAGTCTTTCATGTCACTCGAACCAATAATGGTAACCGAGTTCCATCAAAGAGGGGCAACTGTAGACACCCCAATTTAGGCCCCCGTAATTTTTGAGCCACGGCCTAAAATGGCCTCCCCGATGATGAAAGTAAGGCCCGATTAACTCAGTAAATGCTTGAAACGATACCTTCTTGGCTTGTCAAACCAATCCTTGTACACCGGCATCCAAATCTTCAACCTCGACCAAAGTTTTTCAAAAATCAAATTGGCACCTGTGCGCCCAAATAGTACTTGGGCGCCCAAATAGTATCTGTGCGCCCAAATAGTATCTGTGCGCCCAAATAGTACTCGTGCGCCCAAGTGCTACTCGTGCGCACGAGTTGAACTTGTGCGCACAAGTTGAACCTTGCACTCCAAGTTTTTACCAGCATGTTGCAGGAGAATTTCATCATGCTTATTCGATTCCTGAGCATCTCAGACGCTCCCCTGCACCCCCAGACACTCCTCTAACCCTTTTGGACCTTTTAAAACCCTCCTTTTGACCCTCCTCAAGCCTATAAATACCTCTCTCCTCCATCTACTTCAAGTTTAAGACTCCCACACCCTATTGCCACCCTCTCTAGACTCTCTCATTCTGAAAACCAGCTCTCATACCCTCTCATCCACTGCTATTATCACTCCATACTATCTCTCTCCCTAACTCACCCTTTCAATCCAAAATTCTCACAAGTCCAAGTCAAAAAATCCCAAAAATTCTAAGTCCATATATTTCCCTTACCCTCTCCAATCAACCTAAGCTTCATCAAACCTTCTGAAGATCTCAGCTTCTAGGCTCAACCTCCCTATTTACGTCCAAGCTTCAAAAATCAAGTTCAAAGGATGTAATTTTCAAGCATTTTAAAGGTAAAGTTAATAAGTCTTAAGATCACTCCTTGGCCTTGAGGGGATTAGTTTCAACATGTTTTATTCTTCCGTGTTATTTTCCTGTTTAGCAAAAAGTTTCTGTCAAGACAAGAAAAATTTTCAAAAATTGACCTGGAGGAGCACTTGTGTGCCCAAGTGCTACTTGTGCGCCCAAATGCAACTTGTGCGCCCAAGTGCTCTCCAGAGGTCCCATGTCAAAAAGAGGTTTGGTCTCTTCACTTTGATCTAAGTATTTAATTTACTGTTTTCCTACACTAAAGTTGTAGGACGAAAATCAATTTCGATTAAAATAATAAGTTTTCAACGGTTAGTACAGATTTGAGGAATTAAACTAGAAGAGGCAATCGTGCGCCCAAGTGCTATTTGGGCGCACAAGTGCAACTTCAAGCATTTGGGCGCCCGAATGCTATTTGTGCGCACAAATGCAGCCCACTGTCAACTTTCCAGATCTGTCTAGTTCACCATCTTGCTACAAAAAAAATTGTAACTTTTACTCTGATTTATTTGACTATTATTTTTATTTAGTTAGGAAACCAGTTTAATTCTAGAATTATTAAAACAAAATCAGTTTCAAAATCAAATGAAAAGGAAAACAAAGTGATTCTCCAATCATCAAGTTTTCAAAGAAAAAGAATTAAGGTTTGGTCTTATTTGAGTTCTTCAATTTTATTTTCCTTTTATGAATCTCATACATAATTACATGCATGTCATATTTATGTTTACATGCTCAAATTTGTTATTATGTTTTTGTCTTGTTTCATGTATCAAGTTTCATAATAAAATATTTATGAAATCCCATGAACATTCAAGTAGAGACCGATCTCGCGTCGGGCGAGGGGGGTGCCGTAAAACCCTTCCCCTCTCGTAACCTGGCTCCGAATCCAAAATCTCTTTGGTTATAAAGATTAGTGACTAAGCCTTTTTCAAAACATGGCACGGAAGTCACATTTTTCAAAAATGGTTTCCCGGGAAAATTTTCCACAAACCCGGGTGGCGACTCCCTACTCAAATCAAATTTTCAAATCGGCGAAGTCGGGAGCCTCGTGGCAGCGTCCACAGAATGTTTTTTTGTTAAATTTTTATTTGCAGTTCAATTCGGTATTCTTAAACACTCATTTGCAGTTCAGTTCTTTCTATTTTTCAGCACTGTATACAACTAATAAATTGCACTTTGAACCCTATTTTACAGTTTTATTCATGCCTCCTGGGAAGAAGACATTGGCCAAGAGGCCCTCTATGCCTTCACCGTCACAATTGTGCCCAAGTGAGACTCTTGAATCATCTCAACCCCAAGAGCTTACACCACAGAATTTTGATGGTTTGGGTGATGCAGCTTCTTTGGCGCAGTCTAATAATGCAGGTAGTCTATTTAGTGACATCAACCTGCATCCTTACACACAATCACACATACACACAGTGTATAGCTCTAATATGGTAGCGATGTGTGCAAAGAATATCTCATGTCTTGCATCAATGCATCATGAAATCTCAAAAGAAAGTGAAAACTGAACATGAAATCCCAAGAGAACTCGCACATAGAAATTGGCTTAGCTCTTGGCATTTGGCAAATATATAGTTGCTCTGTTAGGTTGCCACCACTTTTATATTAGAATTCCTGAAGTGTATGTATTTCTTTAGTTACAATGAGAGGATTCAATTGCGAGTTTTTTTTTCCTATTGTAAAGAATATAAGTGTTGCGTAGCTTGGTGCGACAAAATGCCTAAAGGAAACATGTGTTTTCATCTATGTTTTCTGCTCTCAAGCTATGTGAAATGAGATGGGGTGTGGGAAGACCAGCAAGGTCAGGTTTGGGGTTTGGGAGAAGCACGTTAGGGGCCGGGTAATGGTGGGGTGGGGGACATAAGAGATATTCATGTAACTCTTACCTTAAAAACCTGGGACAAAAAATCTTTGTTGGCAGGAGGGACTTAGAATGGGCACATCTCAAAGGAGCTATCATCTTAAACAAATGCCTCATTGGGTGCTTGTCACAACTACAACTACAACTCCAACTCCAACTCCAACTCCAACTCCAAATGACCCTTTGCTTTTGCCCTTAAAGTGGAAGTATCAACTATCAAGGTCAAGTTTAGAATCCTAACTAGTTAATTAGATTTGGACGTTGGTGGTGGACCACTTGTTTGTGTATAAAATAACCTTCTTGTTTGCTGTCCACTTATGTTCTCAGCATCTCCATAGTGTATGAGACAAATGTATGCATTTCAATAGGCTTGCATTCTGTGGTTATGATATTTTTTTTTTAACGACGTGGTTATGATTCTACCATTTACGATTTTTTTCTATGTTGAAATTTGATTTTATGGTGTAGACAGTAATGATCTCTAGTCAAATCTCCCGACACTGCAGTTTAAACCCTGATCTGATCCTTCCCCAAGTGTTAGGAGTTTGGACCACAATTTGACTGATTTTTTTTCAGTCTATTTTGTCTTGAACTTTTAATCGTGCATCCGTAAGGAAATTCAATCTTTCTACAGGTCCGCCACGATCTACGCGCGTGCGAGGTAAGACAGTTGGGAAGGGAGTTGATAAACTAATTGCTCACAATGGTGGGGAGAAACTTGTTGTTCCAGTGCTACCGGAGTGGAATTCTTTTTGCGGTATTAATGCTTCCAAGGCAACCAGTCTTTTGGGTTTGTATCTTAGAATGATGTGTCCTGTTAAGAACACCCCGACATGGAGGCATGTTGATCCGGCTACTCAATCTGCTATCATACAAGCTGTCCTTGTAAGTTCTTATTGCATAGTTTTCTACATGCTAGGCATACTAGCTGCATACGGAAAATTGGTGTAATGACTTTACTCGTTATGAATTTAGGACAAGTGCAAAATTTCGGATGATTATCATGGAAATCCAATAGCTCAGCAAGCTGTACACAGTAAGTGCTATCATATGCATATAAACTGCAGGCACAGAATGAAGTATCATTACGATGATATTTTAAAACAACGATTGGACAAGTACAGTCATCCGTATGATCAAATGAGTTTGGAGGATTGGCGTCACATGATTGATGATGTATGGAATACCGAAAAGTTTAAGGTAGCCTATAGTGTGTACTTTTTTTAAGATAAATACGTGAAAGCAAACTCTTTAGTGCCCTTTTGTCAAACTCAAGCCAAATTTGCTACTGTTTTTCGTCCTCCTTTTGTTTTAGAAACGGTCGACGGCAGGAAAAATTAACTGGGGATTCCTAGATGATGGTCATCGTTCGGGGTCTCGATCATTTGTTGCAGAGATGACTATACCGGTATACATTTAACTCAAATATATGATTTTTGCTTTAGGCTGATGTTAAAGCCAAGAGGTCCATTCATTTTCGTGAAACTTAAAATACAGTTCATTGCATTAATGTTGTCCTTCATCCTTTTCCTCGATTTCATAGGTAGAGAATGGTGGCTCTCAGGACAAGGATTTTCCAGAAGTGTATGAGAAAACTCATACGAACAAGGATAATGAGTGGATCTCTCCTATTTGCGCTGGAAAACATGTAAGTATCCTAGCATTTTACACGTACGTCAATGATATATATGGGATTGCATTAATTTACAGTCATGCCTGCTATATTGAAATGATAAAAATGAAAGTAGCATTCTAGTTCAAGACAAAGTCAAACTCCAATGAATTCTCTGTAAATAATTTCATATAACTCGATCAAGAGCGTTCAGGATTCTGTACAACAACTCTGTGTGTGTTTTTTAGCTTGCACTTGTTCCACTTTGCTGCAACTTCTTTATCCCGTCTGCAATGCAACTTCAGTTCTGCTTCTACATTGTTTGTTGTTCGATGTAATAGTGATTCCAGACTGTTGTTGCTACTTCCAATTTCTTACTTGTTATTTATACACTTACAGGCAGAGATGGTGGAAGTCCGAGCAGAATGTACTCAGTCCGGTGTGCAGATGACACCGGAGGAGATCTCTATACATGTGCTTGGAAAGAGGAAGAGGTACTTACTTGGGTTTGGCGTTGGGCCAAAGCCTTCTTCATCTTCTCCTGCATCTAATGCTGTGTCACGTGCACGTGATGAAGAGTTGGCCAACATTAAAGTTGGTATGGAGAAGATGCAGATGGAGCGTGAGGAGGAGAAGAGAGCACGTGAAGCGGAGATGGAGAAGATCCGGATGGAGCGCGAGGAGGAGAAAAGAGCACGTGAAGCGGAGATGGAGAAGATTCGGATGGAGCGTGAGGAGGAAAAAAGAGCACGTGAAGCTGAGATGGAGAAGATGTAGATGGAGCGCGAGAAGGCGAAAAGGGAGCGCGAGGAGGCGAGGCGGGAGCGTGAAGAGGAGAAGAGAGAGCGCGAAGTGGAGAGGATTGCGCAATGCATGCAAGGAAACAAACACACAAATAGTTCATCTATCCATCATGGTGGACACAACTCTTTGACCGGCGGTCGCCCTAATCGTTGGTAACTATACTTATATTTTACCTTTATTCTCTGTAGTTCTAAGCAATCTGAAATCATTCACTATAGAAAATGTACTAATCTATTGTTTATTCTTTTTTCAAGAGAATGATGGTCCACAAGGAAACTGCTGATCTTTTGACTTTTTGGAGGTTGCTGACTTGCTCGCTCTCGCTGTGGTAATATTTCACTTTCCTTCCTTTTATACTTGCTAAGGGTGGAAGTGGGATACCCCTGCATCCCCCCTTGAAATGTGCGTGATTGTGTTGTTGTGGTGTTTGCTATAAGGGTGCAAGTGTGATGCAGGGATCCCCCCCTTTTATTATTGGGTTGTTGATTATGTATCATATTTCCTCATTAAAAAGAAACCGTTCTTTTTATACTCGCTAAGGGCGCAAGTATAACTTATACGAAGAAACTACAAAGGTTATGCTCTTTAACTCTAACAGAAGAACTCGTTTAATAGCCCTTCTCAACTACTCTTTAGCATTCCTCTTGGTGTCAAACGTATTCCACTCCAGTGGACCACTATTATGTTAGGAGAGGTTTTCCATTTCCATTCCTATTGGTGTCAAAAGTATTCCACTTCGGGGACTACTCGTTTCCTTACAATGATAGGAGAGGTTCTTTGTTCCAGAGACCCTGCACTGGACCACTACTATCCAATAGCGAATAATATTCCACTTCTTTTATAATTTATAGTACTAGCTGTGATGGATCGATCTCTAAATGTGAATTAAAAGATACAGTGTACATAAGAAACATGTTATGATCAGAAGGTAGAGAGGGAGAGAGGGGGTGGTGTACAGAGAAGGTTATGATTATTGTGACAGTCATGAGGAGAGGGGGTGAAAAACCATATTACCTGAAAATGAAACAAAAGAAATCCAGGTGGAAAAAAAAAAGCCATAAAACCCACAAAAAACTTTAAAAAATTGTAAAAGAGGGAACCGAAGGGTTGGCCTTATAGTTAATCCAAATGTAAGAGTTTTCTCGCTATTAATGTTTCATTTTCATTTTCACCCACAAAAATTAATTTATCAATGTCACAACCAATTCAGAATATATTTCTAATTGAAGTGCTTCGTAGATGGAGATCAATATGGGAGATGTTAAATGATTGCTACGGTGTTGTTTATTGCTCTCTTTTCATTTTCTTTTTTTGCATATGAATGCTGGATTGTTAGATGTGGTCAGGACTAGTTCAAACTACACAAGAGTACTGATTATACATTTGTCTCTTTATGGGTATTAATTGCATTTTTTTCTGCCCTTACAGATTAAAGTGGACTTCTTCGGACCTTGGGCATATATTTTGGATATGGATGCATTTTGCTTGAACGATGGCTATTTAGAACAAAAACTTCATGTGGTCCTTATATTTTGTTTTGCAATAGTGGTCCATGTATTTTGTGTAGGTTGGTAGATGGTTATGTACATTGGATAATGCATCGTTTAGTATTTGTAAGTATGATCATGGTAACTATTATATTAGGATGTTGAATGAGTGTTACAAATTAAATTATGATTTGGATTTACTATTGATTCTATAGTATGTATTTGATTGTGTAAAACTGAAATAGCAAAAGAAAAGTCATTCGGAATGGGATTCATAAAAATATGGAGAACGAAATATGAATTATTAAAGCCCAAAATAATTTAGAAATTATATTATTTAAATTATTGGTGACTAAATAATTTAAAAAAAAATACTTCGTCACCAAAACACTTGGTCATTAGAAGGTGTATAAATAATGACCACTTTTTTGGTCACCGAAATTTTTTTCTTGGTCATTACAAAGTGCATAAATAATGACCGCTTTTTTGGTCACCGAAAATTTCATTTAGTGACCAGCAAGTGTAAGTGACCAACCAATTTGGTCACTGAAAAGAACATTTAGTGACCACATTTTAATCACTACATGTTACGCTTCAGTGACTACAAGAAATAATGACCACTTTTTTGGTCACTGATAAAATCATTCAGTGACCAGCAAGTATAAGTGACCAGCCGATTTGGTCACCGAAAAGAGCATTCAATGACCACGTTTTGATCACTAAATGTTATGCTTCAATGACCACAAGATATTTGGTCATAAAAACCTTTCTGCGAGTAGGGTTAGGCGACCAAATTTTTTTTAGTCACGAAATACATTTTGTGACTAAATAGGGCCTTTTAGAGACCAAAATCTTAGTCACCAAATGTGATTTTTCTTGTAGTGAACATCGATGAGAATAGATGTGTTCACCTCCTCTCGAAGATATTTGAAAGCATTTGGATGATTCATGGGAATTACATGGTCTCGGCCCACTGACCTCTGCCAATAATTGGAATTCCTCCCAAATTTAAGTACATCAACCTGAAAAGAAGCACCCATGTTCAGACTTGAAAATAAACAGCAGAAAAAGTCATATGTTCTAAAGTCATGAAGGGATACCAAACACTAGCACCAAAAATTCTTGCAACATTTCATTCCATTTTTGGTCTTAACAGCAGACATGATAACCAGTTCATACATCTTGCGATACATCAAGCCCGGCTCAGCCCTAAAGCCAAAATTCAGCATTTTTTTTCCCTCAGCAAAATTCAACATTTTCTTGCACATAAATCTCAGTTTCAGCAACTAAGACTCATATTTCAGCAACTAGATTCACATTTTCAGCCAAAAAAAGGTCAAATTTCAGCATGTAACACTAGTTTCCTGGAGTTAAATCACAGTTTCAACACTAAAACTAACAATCTCTTTCCTTGCACCAATAATAAATGCAACCACAGATCAGCAACTAAGAGGGAAAATATCGGCACGTAATTCATGTACCCAGTACGCATGCAATTTCGCATTTTGCTATATATTTGCACATGCATTGAGTTTGCCATTGAAAAGTAAACTTCATCCTCTTCGAATCGATAGGTCATACATAAAAAATGGAGTTCGATTAACCTTATTACAGCGCACAATCATAATTGCTCATAACAGTAAAACTGCTGCAGGAACAGATTTTTGGGTAATCTTTAAAGCCAAATCTGTTATCACTCGGACATAACCAGGGTGCGTGGGATGTATCGTTGGAAAGCTCTATGTGTCTAGTTTCTAACAAAGAAAACGGTGCACGATTTCGAGTCTCGAGGTAGGAGTTATGACTGTTTTACCAAAGTTTGTTAGTGTTGTCTGATTCTACGCGGGAATAACAAGAGGTAACTAAAAACATGAGTTAGACCCACCTAAAACTATTCTTCAACATCAACAATATGTGAGAGTGGTTTTAAGTACAAAATTGAGGGTAATTATGAAAGCTATGCAATTGATTGTGTGCAACCTGAACCCAGATTTACATATCTTGAAAAACATTGTTGGTTTACATGTTTTTATGCAGTAATATGGTATATCTGGCTTGGGAGAAATGATATGGTTTTTAGAAACAAAGCTTCATCCACTGGTGAGATAATTGACACAGCCAAAACAAAGATGGCCTTGTGGATCAAGGCTAAATTTAAGATTGATGAGTACACAGTGGAGGATTTTAAAAGATGTCTGGAAGGTATTAGGAAAATAAAAATCTAGATGGATGAGTACCAGAACACTACTCAATCAACTATCAATCCAATTATTCACTCTCAAATAAAATCCAGACAGCAACAATCAAATTATTCAATATCACCGAGCAATATGCATTCAGAAGCACCAGATGAAGAACACATGCAAGAGGCAGATCATAATATGGCAATGCCACATCCAAACGAGAATGCTGAAGCTCCTAGAAGGAGGTAATCATGTCATTGACATCCTTTTTTGCCTGATTTGCTCAAATAGTATACATTTGTTGCCTTAGTTATTGCCGAAAACAAATGCTCGATGCTGGAGAGTAGTTTTTTGTTTTTTTACCGCTCCTCTCTCTCTCGATAACTATTCTGATCAACTATCAAAGATGTTTGGAAGGTATTAGGAAAATAAAAATCTAGATGGATGAGTACCAGGACACCACTAAATCAACTATCAATCCAATTACCCAGTTTACATGATAAGGACCAGGACACTATTTCGAATTAGGTGGTTCAAATTAGGGGTATTTGGATCATGAACGCTATTTTTCAAGAATTAGGGTTTCCGATTAGGGGTTATCTAGATGAATTAAACAAGCTGAGAGAGAGAGAGAGAGAGGGAGAGAGAGCGACCTTCGGGTGGTCGCCGGTAGCCATTGGGTGCGAGCCATAGCTGGTGAACGAAAAATGCAGCGCGTCCCTCTGTCTATTGCTGTCGGTGGCGGAGGTGGTCGTCGGAGGTGGAGAGGGAGGAGGTGGGTCGTCGGTGGCAGTGGTGATATCACTGGTTGGGTCGAAAGAAATGGGGGTGGGGGAGCCCCAGATCTGGTTTTGAAGTTTTGAAATTTTGAGTTTTTTTTTTTTTTTTTACTGGGTCAAGTGGGTGGGACCCACTGCCACGTCAGCAGTTGGAGACCATTTGGAAACATTTGTTGTAAACGTATCATTTTTCTATACTTTATATCAGTTGGCGGGAATTTCTACCGGCTACCGGGATAGGTCCTTACCTCTTGAATGACTTGAACTTTCAATGAGGATGTATCTACAAGTATTGGGTTGGATCTTGGAGTCACTGCTAAACCCTTCACACAAGGAGGCGGCGATGGCTTTAGGACAATGTTTTCTACACCTTACAATCTCGCAAACTAATTTTTTCTATTCTCTTGATGCAGGACAAGATATACACCCCTATTATTTATGGAAATATTATTTTAGTAAAAATATTTTATTTACAATTAGTATTAGGAGATTTTATTTGTGCTGCTTGTTTTGCACGTTTTAGTTTAGTTTTGGTTAGATTTTATTTTATTTCCTTTTAACAAATAGTCTAGGTTTCCAAGTAATGCTTTGCTTGGTCACCACTCTAAGTAATTTCCTTTTAGTTAGGACTCCTACTAGTATAAATAAGGATGTAGCCTATGGGCATATTTAGCTTTTAATCAAATATAATTCAGAGTTATTTCTCTTTCTTCTTGTGGATTCAAGAACCTCGAGGATTCGAGACCTATTTTCGTTTGAACTAGTACGCAACTAGTTTCTCGTGAATTTCGCTGCGTCAAGTGGTATCAGAGCGGGTTTTTCCTGGCTCGATGTCACCAAACAAAGTAGATGACACACCATTTGACGTTGTTCAAAGGTTTGCTGATCCGAGGAAGATGGTGGAAGAACAACAAGCGCTGCGGCTGCTCACTCTTCACCTAAACCAAGGACCAGAAAGGGTTGAAGAGAATCGCGCGGGGGGATTTTCCCAACGCCGTCCTCTTAACCAGAATCGGGAAAGCACGGTGGGATTTGCCCAACGTAAACCCGGTACCCAGATTGTAGTTGGGAAACACCGAACTAACTGTGCTGATAGTGAGGAATCAGAACCTGATTTCAGGTCTTATGATAATTTGCCTAAATTAAGTGGTTATGAGTATTTTGAAGATATTTTAGATTGGATTTTAGATATTGATGATTTCTTTGAGTATGTGAGAATGTCGTCTGAAATAAGGTGGAAATATTTGCTGGCAAAACTTACGGGACGAGCGCTACGATGGTGGTTAGATTTGCAAGATAAGAGAGAACGATTGGGAAAGTGTCGTATTCGCGCATGGACAAGAATCAAAAGACTTATGATGAAGAGATTTTTGCCATAGAATTATGAGTAACTTTTGGAAGAAAAAATATTGGTCAAAGCAACAACATATAATTCACACATTTACCGAAGTTGTTGAAGAAGCTTTTAAAGAGAAAGTTGATATGAGCAATAGCGGCAAAAGGGACATTGTGATTGAAGTTAATGATAAGTAAATCGATATGGAGGTGGGTGAGAAGCAGAAAATTTCTATGGATGTTGGTGATCAAGTTGTTGAGGACCCAATTGATTTTTCAATGGAAGAAATTGATGTTGCTAATTCATCTGATGACTCTATGGTCAAGCCAGCCTGTCTCAATGAGCCAATTGTTGATGTGTCAACTAATACCAAGATGAAACAAGATCAAGAGTACCCACAAAGTCAAGTTGGTTTTGTTGATTTTCTTGGAGTGCAACAGTATGATTGGATTCCAAATATTCATCTATTGGATCTTATCAATCAATTGAAACATGCTGAGAAGATATCACTGGAAGTAATTTTTGGTGTGGAACTTTTTTGGAAGGAAATCAAGCGATTGAAGTATTCCAAGTATTTATTTATTTGGCATGGAAGATGGCTGGTTCCTAACGAGAACTCGAGGACGAGTTCTTTTGAAGAAAAGGAGAATGATGCAGGACAAGATATACACCCCTATTATTTATAAAAACATTATTTTAGTAATAATTTTTATTTACGATTAGTATTAGGAGATTTTATTTGTGCGGCTTGTTTTGCACGTTTTTAGTTTATTTTTGGTTAGATTTTATTTTATTTCCTTTTAGCAAATAGTCTAGGTTTCCATGTAATTCTTTGCTTGGTCACCACTCTAAGTAATTTCCTTTTAGTCAGGACTCCTACTAGTATAAATAAGGATGTAGCCTATGGGCATATTTAGCTTTTAATCAAATATAATTCAGAGTTATTTCTCTTTCTTCTTGTGGATTCAAGAACCTCGTGGATTCGAGACCTATTTTCGTTTGAACTAGTATGCAACTAGTTTCTCGTGAATTCCGCTACATCATCTCTCTATTGCCATACTCCATTTGTATCGTTAAATTCACAAGTTAGCTTAGTTGATTTATTTGAACAATTTTTTAACAAAGATAAGGGAGGTAGCTAATTAATTTGCGGTCTGTAGTCCATTTACATCTCTTTCTAAGAGTGAAAATGGAGAGCAGACTGCCTCAAAACAAAATGGTACTCATTCATCTTTGTCTCACTGCATACAAAAAAAGTTTTTTTGATCGGCAACAAAATTTATTGATTCTCGACATAGGGTACATTGAGGTGAACCACAAATGCAAAGGTATGGCGAGGCAATACATCAGTGAGAAACTGAAAGTGTTGAAAATACATCACTGCATATAAAATTACAAATCAAATTGCTGATCATGAAACTTAAACTAAGCATTTGTTTAGCACTTGGTTTGACCCCTCCATTATTGAGTAGTTTTGATTCATTCTATAGAATTTGGATTGAATTTCAGCAATTACACTCTCACTCACTTGGAGTGCCTTTGCGAGAAGATCGATAGGGAGTGCTGGTTTGGAACCAAACACTGCATTTGCAACAGTAATAATATCAGGTTTCTGGCTGTTAAAGAAGGCAAGGGCAACTGCAGCACCATTTCCTACATTTTCCTAGTAGTGGATAAGACCCCGTGGGAACAATGTTACATCACCCTTGTGTATTACCTTCGTATAACGCCGATTTCCAGGATTGGAGTCGACATATCCTATATCTAGGGTTCCTTCAATGACAATCAACATTTCGCTGGCCCGAGGATGGATGTGTGGAGGGTTGATGCCACGTGGTGCGTAGTCAACAAGGGCCATTGCAAGGCCGAGCGTATTAAGAGCAGGAAACTCGGTTACGAATACATTGGTGACTGCTGATTCGACTGCATTCGATGTGTTGCCTGCCTTTTTCAGCCCGGTAAAGACGAAATCATCCGCTTCCACAAGCTTTGGATTTTTGCATGCAAACCCATTCACTAAAACTGCATGGATGGACAAAATGTTAAAAAGTTAAGATACCATAAGTAGGGGTGCTCACGGTCCGGATCGGTCCGGATTGGCATGAATCCAATCTTAATCCGCGAGTCACGGTTTTTTGAAAATACAATCCGTGTCCGATCCAAAAGTCTCACGGTTCAGTTCCAATCCGAACCGTGAGTCACGGATCGGTTCCGGATTAATCCGCGGATTTTCAACTTATTCGGAAAAAATAACAAACAAAGGTAGTAAGGCACTAGCAAGTAGCAAATGCACTAAATAGAAAGTTCAAAGTTGGAAATCCCAATAAAAAACAACAAAGGCAGTTAGGCAGATAGTTATATAACTGAACAAACAAAGGCACAAACTTATATTACCACAAAGGATAGCAGATAGTTACTTCCGGTTCACTCACAAAGACAATAGTAGATGGTTATTTCCAGTTCACTCACAAACAGAGAGTATATATAGTAGCACTAATGATACTTTACCCCCTAGATTTTATAGAGATAACAATATTCGCACCATAACTCCTACAACAGTACAACTAAACCATAAGTCTGCTAAATTAACAATATCTATATAACTATAATTATATAAGTGATAAAATTATATATAATAAAAATCTCACAGTCCGGATCGGTTAATCCACGGTTTCAAAATCAAAATCCGTGTCCGATCCAAAAGTCACGGTTTTTTATTTTTTGAATCCGTGTCCGGACCATTAATCCACGGTTAAAATCCAAAAGGTACGGATCGGTTCGGTCCGGACCGGATTCAAGGTTCACCGGTTTTTTTTAGCAGCCCTAACCATAAGTACAATTAGACATTTTAGACAAAATTCATGCACCAACCAAAAAAAGAGTGCATGTACTTCTGACACTACGGCTCTACCAATTGAGGTGGTGGTCATTTTAACACCCTAAAGCATAAAATGTATTTATAGATGATTTATTTATTTAGATTTAGCCTACTTAATTGAACACTCACATCTCTTGAAATTGAATTGGAAAACAAGTAAGTTTTTTTTTTTTTTTGATCAGGAAAAGAACTTTTATTAGATCTTGACAAAGGGTACATCGAGGAAAAGAGTCGTCTCCCGGCAAAGAGCACAGAAAAGACAGGAGGCAACCAGTCCAGCGAATTGCTGAAGGCCGGCCAAAGAAAAGAGGAAAGAAAACAAGTAGTAGTAACTTGGCTTGAGCAAACAGATGCCCATACTTAAAAAAAAGAAAAATCAAAACAAAACAGTGATATACCAAAGTCTCAGCAAACTTGGGGAAAAACTCTAACTGCACCATGTTCCAGAGGTTCCTTCCGAGCTACAAAAGAAAATGGAGCATTTTGTGTTTGTTTTCTTTTGACCCCCAACCCTCCCCTTTTCTTGCTCTCAGTGGCTCTATCCCAGCCCATCAAATGCAATTTTCTCTTCACTACAAGAAAATGGAGTATTGGCAACTTGAATGGCGATGGAACAAAAAACACATCGCCGTTGGGTATGCATTTGGCGATGCAATTTTTCAAACTGCATCGGCAATACCTTGTCTCTAACAATATAATTGGGTCGCCTGATGGGCCACTTTTGGCAATAAAAAATTGCACTTTTGGCGATGAGAAAATTATCTCGGCAAAAATGTACACATTCGGCGACGCGATATGCATTGGCAAAGGCGAATTTTTTTGGCGCAATTTTCGGTGCGCACAATATTTCGTTTCGCGCTTATTTCCAATTGTCCACCGACATAAAACGACATAGTATTAAACTAATGGGACCTGTTTTTTTTTTTTATGTATTTGGTACTTTCAGAGATGCGAAAATGGTGTCGCCGAAAAGCCTCACTTTTGGCGATGTAAATTACATCGCCAAATGGTAAATTATTTGGGCTCGAATTTGCCCGCCCTACATTACTAATTTGGCGCCTGTTATAATATAATGAAACGACGTAGTTTTAACCAATTGAGTCAATTTTAAATTTTATTTCAAATAAAAATAGCTCTCACTCTACCTTATGTCCTGTTCAGTCCTCACAATCAGACACACAAGAGGAGACGCACAAGAGGCGATGCAGGCGATGATGCTCCAGCCGTCTCCCTTTCTCCCAGTACTAGGTCTCTCTCTCTCTCTCTCTCGCACACACAGAGCACACACTCTGTCAAGATTTTTCTTTCCCTATTGGATTGGTTCAAGTTACATTTGAAATTTTTTGGATGCACTGGTCATCTAGATTAGTTTTTGGATTGCATTGCTGGTGGAGTATCTTTTTTACTGTATTTAATGTTTGGACAAGTTTAAGATACTTCGTTTTTGGATTGTGATATATTTAAGGTATTACAATGAATATATCTTGGTTCTGATAAACTTTTGAATGAGTTGGATAAAATAAATGTATTTCCAGGTCAATGATCAAGAATGGATAAATGCATATTATCAGGTTATTGGAACAAAATAAAATATAAAAAATAATTTTTCGTATCAAGTTCTTTTGCCGACACACAAAGGCATAGTCAAAACATACTAGCAAATATGTGAAGGTTACTTTTGGCGATAAAACCTCACATTGCCAATAGTTTTAGTATTGGCGATGTAATATCACATTGGCAAAAGGTCTATATTTTTCCAAATAAAATACACTTTTGGCGATGAGAACTCATGTTGCTAAAGCTACTGCCTTTTGGCGATGAAGAAAGTTTGCATCGCCAAATCTTTTGGCGACGGGGTGCCGACGCAAGGTTTTTCATCGCCAAAAACCTTTGCCGATGCAAATATACATTTGCCAATATACTAGCTTACATCACCAAAACCCAATTTTGTTGTAGTGCTTCTCTATCCTCTTTTCTTGCTCTTAGTTTTGCAATGTCTTGAAACCCAAATATAAAACTATCCCCTCTTGTTTTACCGTTGCTAGAGATGTAGTTAAGATTTATGATAGAGACAGGAATATGTTTTTTTTTTTTTGTCAAAAGTTGAGAGATAGTACTCATCAAAGATTCCCATGGGGAAAGATTGGGAGTCCACAGATCGGACACTCCAACGACAATAGGTCACAGAAATACAACGAGAAAGCGTATGACCAAACCAACGAAACACACCGGACAAAATCCGGACAAAAACCGACCTAAAGCCGGACATAACCGGCCTAAATCCGGACAAAACACAAAAGAAACGAGAAAAAAAATACACTCCCCTTCGTCGCTGAGCAGCCCATCTCTAACCAAACCTCCAACCGGTCACGCGCCTCTACCGGAGGCCTAAGAAGCCGCCGGAACCCGTAAGGTTGCAAAGGAGGAGGAGACGAATCGTAACGTCCAACAGGGCTGCGGAAACCAAGTTTCAACGATTGGCGAACGGAAAGCCGGATATGGTGCAGAAGGGGAAGGGGAAACCAGATCTAGAAAGGGGATTAGTCCCTCCCCTCCCGCCGCCCAAAGGGTGTGCAACCCATGGAGGGGGAGGGGAAGGAGGGGCTGCAATGGTGGGGCTGTGAAGAGTTGAGATAGAGAGAGCGGCTCCTAGGGTTATGTTCACACTAATGTCTCATTAGATTGAGGTGACAGGAATATGTTGAGAAGGTGAATTATGTGTCTACCTACACACTTCATTAATGACAACTTTATAAGAGGATTTTGAACTTTTATCTTGTTGAAGATCATAAAGGAGAAAATATTGGTAAAAAGGTTGAGATGTGCTTGCTTGAGTGGAACATTGGATGTGTGATCTTTACTTCAACAGTAGACAATGCTAGTTCAAATAACACGGCTATCAAATACTTGGTAAAGCAAACAAAGGATTCGGAGAGGATCATCTTAGAGCATGGACTTGTACACATTCGTTATTGTGCACATATTCTTAACATTATTGTTAGTGATTGTTTGAAAGAGCTTGATAGTTGAACTAAACAATGACTCTCTAGCAATAGTACTGTAAACTGTACGATTTAACGTAAAGTGAGAGTACGTTTGAGTAAACTGTAGGGAGTTTTTTTTTAAAAAAAAAGGGCAGAGGATGGTTTTTGGAAACCAAACAAGGGGTGGGTTTTAAGACCCGGTCTGAAAACCCCAACCAAACAAGGCAGCAAAGTATGTCTTGTGCTGTAGTTGAATGTATTGTAGCCACACGACCGTGATACAATTAATTTGATCAAGACCGTTGATTTTGTTGTTCTTATTAGTTAAATTATTGTCGTAAAAATTTGGCTGAATTGGGTTTAAAAATGTTATTGATCGGGACACGATTTCATTAAGTAAATGAGTGCTTATGTACGATCACGCGACCGCGATATAATTAAGATGATCGAGACCGTTGATTTTGTTGTTCTTACTAGTTAAATCATTGCAGTAAAATTTTGGCTGAATCAGGTTTAAAAAGGTCATTGATCGGGACGCAATTTCATTAAATAAATGGGGGCTTATGCCTAATCAAGTGTTAGACATTATTTTAATAATCCGACCATATTCAATTTTTAGGTCGACGATGGAAATCGTAAAACCTAAAATCCTAACGGTTTAGATCGACAAATCACACACTATTATCGACAAATATATTTAAAATTGTTATATAGATATTACATGATGTGAAATCACCTAATTTTTTCCAACATCATTATCTCAATCAGTAATCTACTTGTTATTGCCGACCAAGGAAAAATATGGTCCGGAAAAACTAAAATTTCCGCCAAACTTAAAATTCCACGAAAATACTTGGCGGGATTTGGTAATTACCGACTAATTATTTTGTTGGCAAATTAAAATCTTAATCAAAACTACGTCGTATTGAATACCTCTCTAAACCCAGCCCTAAACACCTTCGCACGTTCTACTTTCCCTCATTCTTCTTCCACCGCTTCAGCGCTTGACTTCCCTCTCTCTTCCTCCTCCCCACTCCAAATTCTCTCACCACGTTAACAATCGATTCCAGCGATGATTGAACAAAGGCCCAACTCTTGAGCAACAATGCCAACCAGATTTGAGAGCAAGCTTCAGGTACGAAAATCTAATTGATCGATTAAATGGGTTTCTAGTTTCATATCTAATTGATCGATTCTGGTATGAACATCTAGTCCTACTTTTCTTGCTATCCGCATGCACCAAACAGATTTCAAAGTAGTTTGGCAAATGGGTTTTCCCCAACCCGTCTCTCTCTCTCTGGTCCGAAGAGAGTCTCACAGCAAGTTGAGTAATGGGTTCTTGTTTTTTACTGCTGCATCGTCGTATATATATGCTTATCCCAGATACGCTGTAACCCTCAAAGATGATTCCACCGAGGGAAACGAAACGTTTTTTCACAACTTCTATAAGCTTTGCAGGCCTATAATGACAGAAAAAGACACAGATCACAATTGAGCTAAAGAATCAATGCCCAATTTTCTACTGAAGAAAAAACTGCAAGTCTCTTTGATTGATCAATTTATATGCATTACATAACAGATCACAGGTACTGATAACGAAAATTAGAACTCCACTTCCTAGGATTATGAAAAGTAGTATCGGTGAACATTTCTATTTCTCAAATTAAGGCATATCAGTGAAGCAAAGGCATATGCTTTCTTCTTCTTTTTTGAACATGAAGCAAAGGCTGTTACATGCATGGAATAATGGGCCCACGGCATTTTCCCTTGTTTCCTGTTCTTACCAACGTAATTTTTAGAAGAAAAATATAACTAAACATTCGTGCTTGATTAACTTAAAGCAAAGACAGACGTATTTGGGAGGTACAAGTTAGAACCATTGTTTATTTAAATATTGCCATGACATGGGTGTGGTTCATAGGGACATAAAGCCTAAGAATATCCTACTTACAACTTCAGGGCAAATGAAGCTTGCAGACTTTGGGTTAGCTGTGAGAATTTCAAATGGTAATAATACACATAACGCCCAATTTCCAAAATCCCATCCTAATTTGAATTCGTTCCTGTGTAGTCAAGTAATTTGAAGGTCTATCATACTAGAATTTTGCAGCTAATTTACAGCTAAATCAACTTTTATTGCATACCTTCTTTGATGTTGACTTTACTTCCCTAGAAACATTAGATATGGTTCTTGGTGTATTTGCTTTTGCTGCACTGCTCCTTTCTTGTTTGTAGTTTCAGCTGGGTTATTGTTTAAATTCTTGCAAATGCAACATGTTTACTTTGTTATTTTATAAGTTTTGATTATGAAAAGTTCGTTGGTGATGTAGATTGTAGACCCCTGATCTTGCTATAATAGATAAAGCTCGTGTGAATTCGGCCTTCAACTTGAAACTTTTTCTTCTTTTTTTTTTTTTTTTGCTGCAAGTGAGAATGCCAATGCATTTTGCTTAAACTGGGTATCAGGACCAACACTGGATGACTGTGGTTGGACTAGAATCCACACCTTTTTTCTTGGTGGCCAAAGCTTTTATTGCTGCATCAAAGAATGGGGCCCAATATTATTGTGCAACATTGGCTGTTGTATTTACAAATATTTTTGGTACAATTGTTTGCCACTCTGCTTGACTTTGATACTGATTCAATGATCTGTTTCTAGTTGTTCTCACTTGAACAAGTGTGGTTGGAGCCTTATTTTTCCATTTGTCTAAAAATTTGTTTCTGCTTTGTATGATGCTGGTCTAATATGCATGCCAGGTATTATGTTGTTGGTTAACCACTTGAAAGTCATGGGACTTTGGAAGAAGTGTATATTTTAGTACTATTTAACGAAGTGTATATTACCTATACATATATATTTGAATTTTTGATGAGACTACGGTAGTATAAAAAGTGAAAAAAAGGTTCAATAGAGATGTCTGTCTGGATTGAAAAATAGCTATAGGAATCTGTGTGTTGCCTAAGTAAGCTTGACCTTTGCACATTATTACTTTTGAACATGAAAATTGACATGTACTAATTGCTAATTTATTTATAGGTAAAAAAAATGGACATGTACTAATGATTGAATTAGTTATGTGCAAAATGAATACGATTATTCCTTTACATGGCCACATTTGACTGTATTTGATAATTTCACAGATTCCATAATGGCTCCTGGAAAAAAGAGAGTAGTGCATCCTCCAACTCGACTGCCACATTGCATAGAACTACAGCATTGCCAAATGATTTAGCAGCTACAACATCTTCTCCGCAGATTGAGGCATCTACTCCTAGCCGTACAAGTGTTACAAGTAAATACATCTACTCCTTTGGGAAAAAAATTCTGATGATCATAAGACCTGCTACCTGCTCTTTTTCCTTAATTTCTTGGACCATAATTTAGTTACTGGATACAAGTGCGATGCTTCACTTTGTAGTATTCTTTTCTTTCTTTCTTTTTTTTTTCCTGAAAGGCAAAAGAAAATATTACTAATACATGAGTAATACATGTTGAATAAACAAATGAAATCCTCCTCCTTAGTAGTCTGCAACAGCAGAAAGAGCCAAAGGTATGAGACATTCAAGTGCATCCCATATTGTGTATCAAATTAGCAGTAGAATGTGATAAGGATCCAACTAATTCTGACCCAAAGTGCAGTCCTGAGACTGATCAATGCCAGCACCTGAAATAGTGCCCCAGCTGAGAGTGTCGCTAAGCTTCAATTAGTTGAATTCTTGAATCCATTATACTGAAACTCTAGATGTGGCTGAGCTGGAACAATTCTGTGATTTGTATATTGATGGGGGTAAATATCAAGAATAAGTTCCTCGTACTAACCTTACGGCCAACCAAGAACTTTAAGGTTTTTCAGTTTGCTAATAGGTGTATGTTATTAGTGTTTGCACTACAACAATTTACACCATTCCCGACTAAAATCGCCGACTAAATAATGCTATTTTCCAACTAAATATTTAGTCGGCAATTCATTTTTTATTTTCCGACCAACTATTTAGTCGGAAATTATCTCTAATTTGCCGACTAAAATTTTTTTAGTCGGGGAATAATAGTTTTCCGCCAATTCAACGATTTCCAAAAATTTCGCGAAAATTTCGGCGGGAATTTTTATATTTTCCGACTAAATATTTAGTCAGTAATTCATTTTTTTCCCCGACTAAATATTTAGCCGGCAATTCTTTTTTTTTTCCGACTAAATATTTAGTCGGCAATTCATTTTTTTATTTTCCGACTAAATATTTAGTCGGCAATTCATTTTTTATTTTCCGACCAACTATTTAGTCGGAAATTATCTCTAATTTGCCGACTAAAATTTTTTTAGTCGGAGAATAATAGTTTTCCGCCAATTCAACGATTTCCAAAAAAATGAATTTTTTTAGTCGGGCAATTATTTTTTGCTTGTGTAAGTGAATTATATATTTATATATTTATGTAAAGTTAAAAAATAAAAATGAAGTCATGATTCATCATTCATGAACAAAAAAGGAAACAAAAGGGAAAAAGAAGTGACATTTGTTTTTATTCGTTTTTTTTTTTTGAGAGAGAGAGAGAGAGAGAGTCAAAGAGAGTTTGAACAAAAAAATGAAAATAAGCTTGTAAAATATTTTATATGATTACTAAAGTTTGAATCAAAATTCAAACCTGAAAAAAAAAATGTATACCATATACATTGCCTTTTATCTAATAAAGATTTTGAAAAACATATATCAATTTCTTTTGGTGAAAATATATATATAAATATATATATCAATTTCTTTTGGGGAAAATTTAGCATTTTTCGACCAAACTTTTAGTCGGGAAATTTAGTATTTTCCGACTAAAATTATTTAGTCGGAAACTAAAAAGGTCCAAAATGGACCCTATTCACAGCTATATTGGCAGGACCATCTATATTTATTTCTTTTTCCCCTATTATTAAACCTCTACTGTCCGGTTTATATATATTTATATACGAAAATATTCTCCTAAGGGATCCCTTAACCAAAATTCCGTGCGGACCTCACCTTTCCGAGCCAAATTTTGACGATCCGAACCGCTCAATGTTTTTAAAATGCATTTTTAAGGGTCCGCGCGGAAAATCTTCAAAAAAAAAAAACCGGAAGGGCTTGATCCAAAATTTTCGCGAAAATTTCGGCGGGAATTTTTATATTTTCCGACTAAATATTTAGTCGGCAATTCATTTTTATATGGTCAACACGACTAAAGTCACCACGACGTCGTCTCTTTTCTATTTTTCCTTCCCTCCTATTTTATATTTAATTTTGAGAGAGAGAGAGAGAGTTTGGACAAAAAAATAAAATAAGTTTTTTAAATACTTTTTGCCATGTTTGATAATTGATACATTTCCTTTATCTAATAAACATTTTGAAAAAAAAAAAAACATTTTTTTGTTTGTGAAAAAAATAAAAAAATAAAAAATAGTGTTATAGAAATTATCAAATCAAATTATAGAAATTATGAAATTAAATTATAGAAATTATAGAAATCAAATTATAAAAACTAATAAATAATATAAATTAATCAAATTATAGAAATTATATTATAGAAGTTAATTTACGAGAATACTAAGTTTATTTAACTAAAATAAGCTAAACTTCATGTGAAGTTATCAATTATGAAGGATCCCGTAGGATGTAAAAATTCAGACCTCGAACTCCAATTTTCAGAGAAAATTTTGACGATCTGAACCGTTAGATATGTTTAAAAAGTGTTTTTAAGGTCCTATGAAAGGATTTGGCAAAAATACTACCGAAGGGCTTGATCGGAGCATTTTTTCATAAAATCGCTATATGAAAAATTGCTCCGATCAAGCCCTTTTCCGGGTTTTTTTTTTTTTTGCCAAATCCTTTCGTAGAACCTTAAAAATACTTTTTAAACACATCTACCGGTTCAGATTTTCAAGAAATAGATTAGATGGCCTTGAATTGGTGCATTATAGTGTTCAAATGCCACTGGAAGCACCGAATGTGTTCCGATCGCGTGGTTACCGACATCAAATGATCATCAATTTCGGGGAGGATGATAGAATTGATAAGATGTTAAATCGTATCGGTTTAGATCAAACATTCAAGAAAATGAACTAGTATCCACCATTCAATGTTATACATTGAACATACTTAGTTATGAACTAATATATACTGCTACAGTCTAATGTACATTAGCCACACGATCTCAACACAATTTTGATGATCGCCCCCGACTATTATGTTTTTATTGGTGTTTTAATGAACCTCACCAAATTTTGGACCAATCGGATTTTTAAAAAACCTTCATCGGGAGATTCTTGAAGCGAGAATCAAGATTTCCCAACGATTTTTTAAGTAATACTTGAAAAAAAACACCAGTATAGATAGATTATCGGAACCGTGTATCTTTTTCACAATAAGGATAAGATTATTTTCTACTAGAATAATGTTAATCACATACTATTAGACATTTGATCGGACAAAAAAATATCATTCGATATTCAAGATCTTAAATTCTTAATAGAAAATTTAAAAGATTGGATTATTTAGTTATATGTATTCAATTGAGCTGGTTTTTTAGGATCTCAATCAACTAAATATTTTAAGATTACAGAATGGTTCAGATCATTCATGTGAGACCAGTGGGCTCCACACAACCATTGAATTGGTACCAAAGAGGAATTAAGAGTCACCACAAGGACCCCTTCCTTTTGGGCCAAATTTGGGTGACCCGCCCAAACTTACTGCCCCAAAATTTTTCATTTCCCGCTATACGGTTTTCCCCCAAATTTTTTCATTTCCCGCTATATGGTTTTCCCCCAATCCACCATGTGTGCAGTCCATCATATCTACCCTCTCATCCAAATCACAAGTCGCAATCGATTTGAACAGAACCATATTCACATCGTCGTGGGACTCTTCAAAGATCACATCTGTAATTCTGCGTATGGCCGTTCACGGACTCGCCTCTCCCTCTGCTATTCCACTAAGGTAATTTGCTAGCACAAAATCCTCTCTCAGGGTTTTAAAATTAATCCCCAATCTCTCTCTCTCTCTCTCTCTCTCTCTCTCTCTCTCTCTCTCTCTCTCGCAATTTTCGGAGGAGGTGGTGGGTGCTCGAAAAAGTGGTTTCGGACCCAAATTTAGACGCAGAGCAGAAGGTTAAGATGATGGCATTGGCAGAGAGGATGGGGTGGAGGATCCAGAAGCAAGACGAGGCGGCGGTGAAGCACTTCGGTGGCAAAGTTCTGGTGAGACAAGTGCTTAAGGTTTGGATGCATAGCCAAACACACTAGGATAAACTAGAAATTGATTATTTGCCTTTATTTTACAAGTGTAACCTCTTCTTTGTGTTTTGAGTAACTTTCTTCTACTCAAATAAGGCTGCAAAGAAAGTGCCAACAAGGTGTTCGCTTGAATGTCCAACCAAGAGATGAAGATGTAGGAGGGTGAAAGGACATCCGAAAGTAGTATAAAGTTTAAAATAGTTCTCTATACTAATTCTGTTAACATTATTCTACCCCAGGATAAAAGAAAATTCAGACATCAGCTTGATTTTTGTTGCGAGGAAAACATCACAAATTTGGAATCTAGCTCGGGGATTGGAATAACAAATCTTAGGTAATTATTGTTAAATAAATTGCCTTTTATTACTTGAATTTTCATTATTGAAGTGTACTGTGTACATCAATCTATAATTGGTTTTGTTAACTTCATGTTATCATAGTCTCCACAAAACTGAGGCACTCAAGGCATATGGCGAGAACAAAGACTCACGTATTCTGAAGAAGAGGACCAAATCTCAAGTGTTTTTTCTTAGTGAATATTCATTGATTGGGTAATTTTTTAGGATAACCTTTTGGGAATTTTTAATGTGGTTAATAGATTGCTTTTGTGCTAAATGGATCGCTGTTTTTGCTCTTATTTTGTCTGGTCACCCAACCATTTTTCTTCCAATGACTTAGTTTGGAACCCGAGTTTATCTCAATTTGAAATCTTGTTGAATTACTTAGGCCACTTCAAAATTTACATTGATAATGGAGCAAATGTCTTCCTCAATTGTAGAAGCTTTATTCCGGGTGACTAAGGGCCACCCATTTCGCAATAGGGTGTCCGAATGGGCCACCCATTTCACCACCGGCTAGATTTAATCTAAGCTCATGTTGATCCGAGCCATCCATTGTTCGGATTAAATCCGAGTCATCCCTTGCCGAGATGGACGGCCAAATGAGGCTCCTTACAACCCTATAGGGAGGGGGCTCTTTACAAGAACCCCGTGTCTTAAATTACGACACCACTCATTATAACCTCTTGAGTCGCCACTGTGTACATACTTAGAAAAAAAGTTGTGTTATCTTGTCTACTATGTTATTTTCCTCTCTGGTCTTTTCTCATGGGAAGAGTACTACTGGCTTTTATTGTTTTCTAAGCATGATATTAAGTTATGTATTCGTTAAAGGTCCATAATAGTTGCACATTCTGTTTGTTATGCCCTTTTTGCAGCGAACATTATGACAAGGCCACATGCGTATTTTTAGGAGTTCTGACAGAGCTTTCCATAATTGCTTTGGACCTTACTATGGTAGTTCTCCCTCTCTTAGTTATTGATGATTCTCTTTCCAGTTTTTGTCAACCACCTGGTAAGCCTGTAATTTTTCTTTCGTTCGTATGCAGGGAATGGAAGATGCATTCAGGGGAAATGCTGACCGATTTCTCGTAAATCACTGGTACTTGCCTTCTGTTTATACTAAGTATTTTATTGCACTGCGTAAGACGTAGTTAATACTGCAGAATGTTAGGTGAGGGGTAAATGTTCTACATTTTCAAAATTCAAGGGCACGGACAAGAGGCATTTGACTATACTTTTGTGCTTGTGAATTAGATCATTTATGTTTAAAGAGTGATAAGGTGGTTTTATGTTGCACACTTGTTGAGTTTCATCTAGAAATTCCTTTTCTTGACTATTGGGTTGCATAAAGTCAATCGCCATGCCACTCATACCAATTATACATAGCAAAGTATCAATCTATCTTGCAAACAAAATTGGGGTCTAGCAACTAAGGTAGGGATTTCTTCTTAAATTTAAGGTGTTTATGTGTGTGTGTATGTGTGTGTATCTTATACTTGAGATTTGATCTTACCATGTTGATCTTGATTAAACTTTCTAGGGATTTTTGTCTTAACTTTGAAGTCTATCATTTTCCCCACGAAATCCTTGAGGACCCATGGAAAAATTGACAACCCTTAGATGTAATCTAGTAGCCTATATCTCAAATTTCTGAGTTGGAACGAAAAATTTGAGTTGGGTCAAGGGTTGACTAAACCCAGTTTGCTATTGCCGCTGCTTGTTGTTCTTTTTTTTTTTTTTTTCCGTCCGGACGGTTTGTCCAGATTACGTTGCTGTTTGGTTTCTCAATCAAGTGATGTGCAAGCTTCTGATTTTTGTTTCCAGTTCACATACGGAAGTACTTTGATAAGGAGTCTACAATATAATGTGTACATTAATGCAACCTGCTGTGAGGAACTCTTCTACCATGCAAGGTGAGGAACTGCATAAAATTACTTCTTAAATTTCTATATCCCTGTTATCATTTACTCTTGATACCATGATGTCGATGAAAAGGTTGTATCTAATAATTGTGGTGTTTTGTTCTTTTTACAGATGGAGTGCCGCATCCGGTTATGAGCTAGATGAAAAGGTTGAATTTTTGCCATGTATTCTCTACCGTGGTTGGATATTATTGTGCGTTCTAGTGTTTGGATGGATACTTTTTATTTTATCCTTGGATGGATTGTTTTTGGATGATGCTATGGACATTGTGGTTGGATTTTGTTTTTTGCAGTTTTTGTAATATGATAGTACTATTTTCTTAGGTGAAGACCTTTAATTTAGGAAGTCTTCAATTTTGTGCTTTATTAATTAATTAGAGCAGGTTGGTGAAATCTTGTATGGAATGATTGGTTGCTTGATTTAATCGATGGTTAGAAACCAAGTTTGACAAATTTAACGATTCAATACGAGCTCGGATTAAAATTGCAAAAAAAAAAAATCATTTACCAACTAAATTATTAGTTGGAGAATAAAACAATTTCACCTACCAAATAATCTAGTCGGAGATAAAAAAAATATTCACCGACTAAATAATTTAGTCGTAGATAAAAAAATATTTACCGACCAAATATTTAGTCGGAGAAATATTAAATATTCACCGACCAAATATTTAGTCGGAGAAAAATAAACATTCACCGACTAAATGTTTAGTCGGAGAAAAATAAATGTTTCACCGACTAAATATTTAGTCGGAGAAAAATAAATATTCACCGACCAAATATTTAGTCGGCGAAACATTTACTTTTCTCCGACTAAATATTTAGTCGGCGAAACATTTATTTTTCTCCGACTAAATATTTAGTCGGTAAAAACAAAACTTTTTCCGACCAAACTTGTTTTGGTCGGAAATTACAATCTCCTACCTCATTCCGTCGACCAAATGGGCCGACTAAATTTTTGGTCGGAAATTACTATTGCCGACTAAATTACGACATTTTCCGACTAAAATTTTAGTCGGCAATGGGGAAAATTGTTGTAGTGTTGGAGCGTTAACGTATGGTTGCAAGAATAGGGGGGCTGCTCTCCTTTGTCAACTCCTTGCTCGAAATATTTCTATATCCAATCATCCCCTTTTTGAAACAATGATTGAAATATTCTTTTGTAGATTCTGGCAATTGATAAACAAGTAACCGTATGAGATTGGTCTGCCAATTATCCGAAAAGCCATTGTCGAGCGCAAAAATGATAAGACTTCATTCAATCTGCAAGTCTTCCACTTAGTGATAAACTACTAAAGAATGTAGGAGTAGGAAGTAGGAAGGCACACACAAGGATTGGACATGTTGAATATAAACATGCCATATATTGTGAGCGCCTATTTACTTGTGTAGTCCGTAGAACAAAAGTTAAATTTTTACCAAAATTGGAGATATCAACAGAAATATTCTTAACATTGTGAAGATGAAAATGCTAGTCACTAAAATAAGTACTAAAACACAAGGTATCCATCACACCTTTGACATTCTATGTTGTCTTTAATGTGCCTGAATAGAAACCTTTACTAAAACTTGTTTGTTTGCGCCAGGTATTGATGGATTATGTATCTGTTTTTATTTGTGTCAGACACGAATGCGTAAGCCTGATAGACGTGGATGAAACCAATGATTGTCATGTTTTGCTATGCTGGAAATGAAACTCACTTGTGTTTTAACTTTTTTTCTGAATCATGTTCTGCATATTTTGTTGTTTTGGGTTCTGTTGCAAAAAAAAAAAAACATAGAGGGGCTTTTGACTTTGCTTTTGTGGATATTGACAAGGGGAACTGCATAAACTACCATGAGAGGCTGATAAAATTGGTGAAGGTTGGGGTTTTACTCGTGTATTTCAAGTTGACAACACCCTTCCTCTGTCTCATGATTTTGTATAGTTGTAGTGCGCTATGTTGCCTTTTGTTTAAACTTGCAAATTTCTGTTTTTGGTTTAGAGGGCATAAAGTGTAATTATGCTGGAAACTCTTTTTGGCTTGTACATATGTTCATTTTGAGCAATGGGATACACGTGTTCATAAATACTCACGGTGCATTGTTCTTTTTTTTTTTTACAGATCGACGCTTTAATGGAGTATCCCGCCGTTCTACTTTTGGTTATTAACTATGAAGATCAAAGCTGGAATTTGGTTGATGATTCTACATGCTTAGATGTTTTTGGTTATCCTGTTGAACTTGAATTTTTAAGTAATTTGTGGTGTAAGGGTTTGGATTTTTTATTTGCTCCTTGTAACGCTTAGACATGTTGTTATTTTAAGCTTTAGGAACTAGGATACAAGTTGTTTTGTAAGTATTGGGCACCTTTATTTATTAAAGTTAGGACTTATTTCTACAAATTTATTTGTTTAGTACTAAATATAGTAGGATGGCAGGAAATCAGATGGGGAAACAAAGTTGAGATTTAAACATTTACCATTTGGGTACAAATTGATGCAAACAATTACCAGCTAAAGATTTAGTTGGTGAAAGTCCATGCATTTCCTGACCAAATTTTTTGTAGGTGAAAGTCCATGCATTCCCCGACTAGATTTTTAGTAGGTGAAATCCATGCATTTTCCGACCAGGTTTTTAGTAGGGAAAGTCCACGCATTTCCCAACCATATTTTTAGTAGGTGAAAGTCCATGCATTTCCCGACTAGATTTTTAGTAGGTGAAAGTCCAGGCATTGCCCAACCAGTTGTTTAGTAGGTGAAACTCCATGCATTTCCCGACTAAAAAAAGAAATACCGACCACATTTTTGGTTGGGAACGGTAGTCGGAAAATGTACGAACTAGGCTGACTAAATTCTTTTTAGTCGGAAAGTATCTTTGCCGACAATCATTACCCGACAAAAATTGCCGACTAAAAAACTAGTCAGGAAAACCTTTTGCCAACTAGAATGGCCACCATCGCCGACTAAACCGTTAGTCGGGATTTGTGAAATTTCTTGTAGTGTGTCTGTCCGTTAATCTTTGTAATTTGTTTTCAAAGGTTATAAATTTTTGCTTTTCAAAACAAAAATGTATTGTTACGCAAGATGTTGTGTCTGCCTGTCTGGTATTGTAATTTAATGTTGGGTATATAGCGTCATTGAAGACAGTTGATTTTGGACTCTTTACGAATGCTGGTTACTTACTTTGAGGGTGTCATGTTCAATCAATATTAAGCCCACACCTCACATCAAAATGGTGAGATTTTGAGACAACAAATACTTAATTAGTATGCATTAAGCACTGCCAAGTAAACAATGGTATTGGACATTTTACAATCTTACATGCAAAGATGATTCTTTATTCCTGTTGTTGAAAAGTAAATTCATAGTAGACATTTTTCTGGAAAATAGAAAACAAAAAAGCTCAAAAACATCTTTTATTTAGAATAATAAAATCATATGTTGAGAACACTTGAAACACTAGACCAGACAGACATACTTCAAAAGTTGAAAATAATTATCTAAAACTTAGACTCTATCTCAGCAATTACACTCTGGTTCACTTGGAAAGCCGTTGAGAGAACATCAGTAGAGATTGCCGGATTCGACCCAAAGACAGCATTTGCAACGACAATAACACCAGGATTTTCGCTGCTCAGGGATGCAAGAGCAACTGCATTACCGTTCCCAACGTTTTTCTGAAAGTGGACAAGACCTTGTGGGAACACAAATGCATCACCTGACTGAAGTACCGTTGTAATGAGCTTATTTCCGGGATTGGAGGTGACAAATCCAACTTCTATGCTGCCTTGGAGGACAGTGAAAATTTCACTACCCCTAGGGTGTGTGTGTGGAGGGTTGACGCCCAGTGGTGCAAAGTCAATACGGGCCAAGGCGACGCCAAGTGTGTTAAGTCCAGGCAATTGCGTTACGAATACAGGAGTCACAGCCAAGCCTAATGCATTTGATGTGTTGCCAATTATGTTCAGCCCGGTGAAAAGGAAATCAGTCGCTTGCACGAGGTTTGGGTCTTTGCACGCAAACCCATTCACCAAAACTGTACAGACAAAGAAAACTTTAGAAAA
The DNA here is from genome assembly GCA_016920895.1 of Vaccinium myrtillus. NCBI lineage: Eukaryota > Viridiplantae > Streptophyta > Magnoliopsida > Ericales > Ericaceae > Vaccinium > Vaccinium myrtillus. The sequence goes on along the minus strand of JADGMU010000478.1, from coordinate 35,786 downwards.
ATCTAAGACACCGTAAGTAAAATTAGACCAAATTCAAGCAGCGACTAAAACAAAAGGTTGTAGTTTTGTATGAATAGAGTATGGTACCTGGACTATTAGGTACCGCAACACAGAAGTCTTGAAGAGGGCTTTCGGCAGATGCCAAAGCAATGGAACAAGTTATAACCAAGAGCCCTAGCACAATAATATGAGAAACCATTGAGGAAGTGTTTTCAGTCTATTTAGGAGAAGAATGATTTAGGAATTGTGAAACTATATGTACCACTTTGGGCTGCTTTTATAGTGAGACCACTGAGACGAGGTGGTTAAGACAGACGCTACGTACCCTCCCCATATGAGATTCATTTAACCCTTGCTGAATTCTTCAAAATCAGCGTGTTGAACTGGTAAATGCATTTTTTTTTTTACTGTAGTATTGTTGTTAATTCCTTGATTAGATGCTTGCATAGATCGTCTTGCGCAAGACAACAGCTACTGGAAGATACGATAACTGTAAGCTTCCAATAGACTCTGTATGAAGGAATTTTTTTCACGCGGCAAAGAAGAAAATTTTATACAAAAAAAATGGACTGTATGTGACGGAATCTTTTTTTGAACGGCAAAGAAGAAAATTTTATAAAAAAATAGACTGCGTATGAAGAAATCTTTTTTAAACACTAAAGAAGAGAATTTTATAAATGGATGATTGTCCTAACATTTGCATGGAAATTCATACTACCCCCTCCATCCCAAAACGAGTACTTGAAAATAATATAAAATTTTCAAGAAAAAATTCAATATTTTGTTAATAATTTACTAGATATCAACGAGAACTTGTAATTTATGAAAAAAGTCTTGAAATCATTTGTAATTTATGAGTAGCAAATTGTATGAAAATCATTGTATAAAGATCACTGGTGTTGTGCCCGATCTATTCACGGGACAAAAAATTCACTTTGGTTTCTTTTCCATTCTCGTGTAGCGAACAGGGATATGAAATGCTTATCCAGTCTACAGTTTAGTCATTTAGGACCAATCTGTAGAAACAACCAACTGGTTTTGATAAACACTCACGTTCATAACCCCTAAAATCAATCTCTCTCTCTCTCTCTCTCTCTCTCTCTCTCTCTCTCTCTCTCCCCTAATTTTAAAAAATTAAAAAAGGAAAATTTTATAAAATTAGGATTGAGAGTTTGGAGATCGACTTGTTTACACAAAATACATTTCAATATAGTATGTATAGATTGATTAACAACATTTCCATAAAAATTCACAGCATTAGTTTATTTAAGAACATCAGCATAAAACTCGTAACATACAAATGGTACGAATTCAAAATCAATGTTATAAATTTATGACCTATATGTTATGAATTGCTAGTGTTTATTATTTTCAAAAGAAGAACTATATTAGAACTCGACAAACGGTATATCAAGAAAAGATTAGAAAGTAGCTAGAACCAAAATCAGAAGAGAATAAAATGGAAATTAAAAAGAAATATCAAACCAAAGGTTAATAGTGATCGAGGCAGCAGGCACAAAACAGAGAAGACCAGCAAACGGATCTTCCCATCTCCCTGTCATATCTTTTAGGCTTCTAAAATCCTGCACAGAGTACGCCTTGACAGAAAATTTCCTTTTACTTAAATGGCTAATCTAGTCTTGACAATATCTAACAGCCCATCTCCTGACCCCTTGAGGAATAATATTGTTGAACACCAAGCCATTCCTAGGCAGCTAGCCTTCCACAAAGACCACAAAGTTGTATAAAAGCACATTCCCTATACATCTAAGTCATGTAGTTCACTGATCGCGTGCGTGGACATGCAGAAGCAAATGCAAGAGCATGTGAAAGCGTCGTTGAATCACATCTCAAACTACTAAAATCCGCAAGAGCGGGGATTGAGAGTAGGAGCATAGGACATTTTAAAAGATTATGTGACTAAGCCTTTCATGCTTATTTTGAAGTCAGTGAGATTCGTAAGGTTCGAGGCAAACCCAACTAATCATCCACCATTTGATGATCCCCACCCAAATGCTCCAAGAAAACCAGCAATGCAAAAACAGATGTGAAGGTCTTTCCACCCCTGAATTGCAGAGGGAGCATATTCAAGGCCTGCACGAATTAAGTTCCTTCTAAACATAGAGATTAGGTGACCAAACGAAAATATCCACTGTAACTGGACCTGAATTTCTTCAAATGGAATGAAGAATTTTGTTTTCTCTAAAAAAAAACTAAGCTTCCCAAATCCCAACGGCTATGCACACATACTTGGCACAAAAAACCTTATCAGTGTAGTATAATTCCCAGGATAAAATGTCGTCATTGATCTGTTGAAATCATAATTACCACCTTAGCTTCCAACCAGTAGGAGGAGTGATTAATTGGTGCCGCTGGAGCAGCCAGAAGCACCGCCATGTGGTGCCTTGGGAATCCTTTTCCACCACGCACAAGGCAACCCTTTTCCACCACACTTTTTTTTTTCTTTATTTGATGCACGAGCCAGGTTTTTGGGGTCATAGGGGGATTTCAATTAATCCTTTTCAGTAGTGATTAGTAAATTTAATTTTTGTTGATAATAAAAATGTTAACATGGTAGTTTTAAAACTGTTTTTGTTATGTGTTATAATGACAACAAATTAATGTCCTTTTAACATTCAAAATTGTTTCGGTCCTCTGAATGTTAGTTTCTAATTTACCAATTTAATTAATCATGCACCATTCCCTCTTGGACAACCTACTCGACCAACCAGTACCGTATTTTATCTTTTGCTGAATATTAACCATAATGAACGTGGATTATGACGTAACACATGGAAAAGTCTACAATACACACTTCTTAAAAAGTTTGCATCAATTGTGTAGTCCATATTGCGTCACCTCATAATAAATCACCTGAAGAACCGGTCATTTACAACATTTTTGTGAGTTTCATAACTTTTATACTAAGAATTCGTAAGTTTTCAGCAGTATGATTCATAACATTTTCTTGTATTTCGTAACTTTTTGTGGGTTTCATAACTTTGAGACAAAAAATAGTAACTTTTCTCAAATATGATGTTGGGGATATGCCTTGAATTTAGACGTTTGAAGAAGCACAGAAGTTCGTGGCGAGCAGATTTCAGTTTTGGGGACTGTTTTGAAGTTGCTGAAATTCTAGTCCGGACCGGATTTAAGTCCGTCCGGACCGGTCCGGACCGACTTCCGTACGGAATTCGCTGGGCTGCCATGGGGGCTATTAGGGAGCCCCCATGGGGCTCTCCGTAGTGTGTTAGGGTTTCTTGGTTGTTCCATTGGTTTGGTCTTGTCTTGGGATTTGAGATATCTAGGGTTTGGAGTCGTCTCTATCGTGTATATGAGACTTTGATGCTCTGTTAGAGTTTCTAATAGAGATTTGTTCCTAGATATCTATTGGATGCTTCAAGTAGAGTTACGGGTATAGCCGGCTCTTTGTATTTCTCCTCATTGATAGTGAATCCTCTTGCTCTTTCCCCGTGGACGTACCTCTAGAGCTTCGTGCTTGGGGGGGAACCACGTAAATCCTTGTCTCTTGTTTTCTTGTTGGTTTGGTTATTTTCTCTACTTCGAGTTTTGGCACAACAATTGGTATCAGAGCTCCGGGTTCAATCCAGGGCTTTTGTTTTTCCGCTGCGTAGATTGTGCGTTGATGCGTCTTGATGGCGACTTGCTTCGAAGTTGAGAAGTTTGGTGCAACAAGGAACTCACAAGGCTTTGTTGGGGAAAGTTGAAGAAACCTGCTGGTACGTAGGATGGTGTTTTTCGAGGATTTTCGTGCGAAGGTGGATTTGGGAGAATTTTGGATTTGAAGCAGCGCCTTTATGCAATTCGTATGAAGGAGGTACGCCTGAGAAAGACTATTGGTGAGTTGTTTCGGATTATTTTTGGTTATGCTCCTTTTGGATACAGTTATGGAGGCCGTTTGGGGTGCTTCATGTTAGGTTTTGTCATGGAGATTCGGGTCCATTAATAATTCGGATTCAACTATTGGGAGTATGCGTGAGGGCATACAAGGCTCCGTGGTGGGGTCATGGGGCTCTGCGGTAGAGTCGGTTAACTCCGTGTGGAGTTATGAGCACGTCTTCTTTGGCATCAGTCATGGATGCGTTGGGTGCACAATTAGTGGAAGATGGTTGCTTGTTTTGGAGTTTAGCTTCGGGTGGAGTTCGAGCGGATCTTTGTGAGCATTCTTGGAGGGGTGCATTGGGTGAGCGGTACCCGTTTGAAGATGGAGGCTCAATTTGGGGGCACTTGCGGCTAATTTTTTGGTCGTGTTTGCAAGGTCAAACAGGTGTGTTTGAGCCTTGTGTGGTGGTGCCATTGGTGATCTACCCTTGTGCTATTGGAGGGAAAGGTGAGTGTTGAGAGGATTGCACTATGTTGTTGGCTTGGAAGGGAATTCAAGTCAAGGTGGAGATTGTTGGGGATATGCCTTGAATTTAGATGTTTGAAGAAGCACAGAAGTTCGTGGCGAGCAGATTTCAGTTTTGGGGACTGTTTTGAAGTTGCTGAAATTCTAGTCCGGACCGGATTTAAGTCCGTCCGGACCGACTTCCGTACGGAATTCGCTGGGCTGCGCGTTTTGTAGGTTTTAACCTAATATTCTGTGTTCTCTTATAAATAGAGGCCTTGGGGGCTATTAGGGTTAGGACTTCTTGAGTGAATCCCTTTGAGGGAGCCCCCATGGGGCTCTCCGTAGTGTGTTAGGGTTTCTTGGTTGTTCCATTGGTTTGGTCTTGTCTTGGGATTTGAGATATCTAGGGTTTGGAGTCGTCTCTTTCGTGTATATGAGACTTTGATGCTCTGTTAGAGTTTCTAATAGAGATTTGTTCCTAGATATCTATTGGATGCTTCAAGTAGAGTTACGGGTATAGCCGGCTCTTTGTATTTCTCCCCATTGATAGTGAATCCTCTTGCTCTTTCCCCGTGGACGTACCTCTAGAGCTTCGTGCTTGGGGGGGAACCACGTAAATCCTTGTCTCTTGTTTTCTTGTTGGTTTGGTTATTTTCTCTACTTCGAGTTTTGGCACAACATATGATTCGTAACATTTTTTTGAATCTCATAACTTTTAGACAAAAATTCATAACTTTTCACAAATATGATTCATAATAGTTTTGTTCGTCTCGTAACTTTTATTGTAAAAAATCATAACTTTTCGACCATGTATAATCGATTGGGTAATCAATTAAAGTGGTCTTCAAAATTGAGTTATAAAAAATGGTTAAGAACAATTGGATACGTATCAATTATTGTAATCAATTCTATAATCAGCTACGCAACAAAAAACAATCAATTGGGTAATTGATCAAAGTGGGCTTCAAAATCGAGTTATAAAAAAATGGTTGGGAATAACAAATACGTAATCAATTTTATAATCGATTACACAACACAACACATCAATTATATAATCGGTTTCATAACACAACAAAAAAAATTGGGGTAATCGATCAAGGTGGTCTTCAAAATTGAGTTGTAAAAAATGAGTGGGGGAACAATAGAATACGTAGTCAATTATCTAATCAATTCTATAATTGATTGCACAACAATCAATTATGCAATACAATAAAATATTGATTGCTCAATCAAATTGGGTATAGTATAGTATTTGATTTGGCAATCGATCGATATAAATAACATCTATAATAGATTTTGGGATCAGTTAGAAACAACACTGCAATTGGTTTTGCATTCAATTGCTCTAGATAACACATATAATCAATGATTGATTCGATTTCACCATGGTTTAAATTCCTCAATTGATTGGTCTCGATAAGACATCTATTCGACCATCTTATCGTACTGCAGTTAACATTATAAAAGGTAATCTCGTGACCATAACTTTGTTGCTCGCCCATTACCTTCACTGTTGGTGTTCCATCTTTGTTTAACTCGGATGACCGACTCCACTGTTCTTTAATTAATATTGTCCTTTAAGAACTAATTAAGTAAACAGTTAGCATTTTCTCTATAAATAAAAGTGATGTGAAATATGGTGAATAAAAATAATATTTTTATAAAAAAAAAAATACGATAAGAAAAAAATTGGCCTTACTTGGTTCAAACAGCCTTAAAAATTGTAAAATAAAAAACAGAACTTTTATTTTTTATTAAATTTTGATGTTATATGGTCTTAGTAATTGTTGAGACAAATGTATTTTGAAAAAGTAAATGTGTTTTCTTTAAAATAATTTTAGTTTCAATTTTCACAAAAGGAAGAAGAAAAAGTAGATATTTTTAATCTAAACTAATTTCAGAAACTAATTTGGGTCTCTCTTCCCTTAAAATTTGAAAACACTATTACTATTGCTACAGCACAACTTGCTTGAAAATTAAAAATCTTTAAATTTTTCCAAACGATGGCTATGGTGTAATTTAAACCGTTTTTTAAAAAATACGGTTAAAAAAAATTATAAAAAAATTATAGAGTTTTCCACTTAAAAGCAAAAACGTATCAAAAAGAAATTTTTCAAAAGATACTTTTTGAAAGTTTTTTGTTGAAATAGGCTTTTGAAGGAAAATAATAAAACTAATTTTGAAAATAGTTTTTAAACAGTTTTTTTTTTCAAAATTTATTTTCAGAGTTTTGGAAAAAAATTTATAAAATTAATTCTTTAAATAATGGTTTACTAAAAACTAATTTTTTTCCATAAAAAATGTTTTCAAAACTTTTGTATGTCAAAAACCTGTTTTAATAAACTTTTTCAAAATTTATTTTTGTCCCTCGAAAACCAATTTCAATTAAAAAAATTTCAAAAAACAAAAATTCTCTTTGATACTTTTTGCCTTTAGATGAAAAAAGGTTTTTTTTTATTTTTTTTTAAAACTTTTATTAACTCTTTTTCTTTATAAAAAAAAATTTTAGTAAAAAACGATTTTTTTTCAGGGTGGAGGATATATAGTAAGGTTAATACGGTCATTTCACGCAAAAAGTTAACACTGTTAGCCTTAAAGTAACGGCAGGGGAAAATCTGACTGTAAGTTTGAAAAGTATGGAAAGGCAGTGGAATTTTAAAAAGTATAGGGGAGATCTCTGTATTTGTCAAAAACGTCAGGGGAGGTAAGTGAAATTTATCCTTCTTTTTTTCCTTCAATTTGTTAGGTCACCTGCTGCTCATGTTAACAAGTAATTGATTCGTAACTTTTTAAGATCCAACGGTAGATAACTTGGGTGCATACACAAATAAATGATAGTACTATAGCTTTCAAGGCAAACATCAATCTTATAAAATTGCCAGTTTAAAAATATCACTAGTTTTTTATCCGATTACAATAAACGAGGGACAACAAATCTGGACAAAGGGAGTATATATATATATATATATATAATGAAATTATGCAAAGCACTACAAGTCCTAAGGGCGGTGAATAGGACAACCACTCTAAAAATAAACCATTTCGATTTCAACAAATTTAATCATTTACCATGGCAAAATAAGTGTAGACACCCCAATTTCAAAATCCACGAGTATCTTTAATTCCTCAATGATGATATAGATCAAAATGTGCCTCGGAAGCTTTAACGATGTTCTTTGTCCTCGGAACCCAAGGAAAATCTCTTCAAAATAAACCTTATCTTATACCATCTTCTAGTACATTAAAAACCCTCTTTATTGATATATAATGCGTCCCAATCCATTTTAAAATGAGAGAGAGGTGGGAATTTACCAAAACGATTTCTTTTCTGACCACCTGAGGGTAAAATGGTCACATATTTTGATGTACAAATTATTTTTGGTCCAAACCACTTGGATTAGAAAGTAGACTTAACGAGCTTTCTAACGGTACCAACCATGCGCGAAGCGGAGTTCGATAGCATCCGAGGCTGCCCCACGAAGTTTGACAAATTGAACAGTCCGGCAAATTGAAAAGTCCGGCAAATTGAACAGTCCGTACAGTGCCGTACGGCAGTTCGTACAATGCCGTAGGCGTACGTGTTTACTGGTTCTTTTACTTCTTTATGATAAAATAATCGTGTGCGAGCGTGCCAGAGAGAGTTTCAATCTCCTCCCTCAGATTAACTTTGGAAAAACCAAGTCTAATCAGGCGATTGTGTTTTATTGGTTCAACTACCTCAATTAAGAGGATTTTTCTTTATAAGTGAAGAAATGCAAACCAATAACTCAGGAAATTAAAGAAACAAGGTACTTCGATTGATAAATCAAAGATAAACTTACTTCAAAATTGTCTTCAACTTCAAATACAAATGTAACAGAACTTCGAACTGGTGATTGTTACAAGAACAACCGAGAATGAGTGATTGTTTTATGAAAACAATCAAAATTATCCTAACTACTTTCTAATCTACTTCCTAATCTACTTCGAACTGAGTTCGAAATCCTAAACTACTTTGCCAATGAACAAACCAAGCATCATTTTTTGATAGCTGTTTGTTGAAGATTTGTTCGGGGCTTTTCACTCTTCAACTTCTTCTATTTATAGACGCTGCTTGTAGTTTGAACTTCCCGCTCAATGAATTTGAACTTGGCTTGCTTCGAACTCTAACTTCTGTTCTTTGAGTTGGCAGTTTCTTCCTTTCCCCACGTCTGAATTTGAATTTCTTGATTCTTCCTCCTCGAAGTCTTGATTTGAAATCTGCATAACTGCCCAACTAATTCAAATGATCACATGTTAAAAGGATAACTGCTTTTCGAAAAATACTCCACGTACTCTAACTGCCAACAATTCCATTTTATAGATTTACACGTGGAGTTTATCTGTCTAGCAATTAATATCATGGCTTCGAAGTCAGTTTCTATTTCGTCCCTGACTCGTAACTGCCAATAACTGCTAATTTGATTTGAGAAACAATACGATATCGTATTAATTCAAGTCTTCTTCAATAATCCAGTGTATCTTTATTGACAAGTAATTGCCAACGTTTGGCGTTTCTGATTACGTGTCAATCAATTATTGGATTTGTTAATTTTATATGTAAACATACCCCCTACATTAACATCGTTGTTCAAGGGATTTGAATAAATGTTATTGTGCCTTTTGCCGCTTCGAATTCCTGTAAATTTCCAAAGCAAAAGTTATTGGCAGTTCTTGATACTTCCAATGATACAGTTATTCTTACGTTCTCTGTGAGAAAATTAAGGATTATGGGCTGAAAGATAATGGGTAGTTATTACCCACGTTCTCCACCTTCAAGAATTTAAATCGTTTCCAACTTAAAACTTGCCTATAAAAAGGGTTTAATTACTGGTAAAATTAATCACCATTCTTCATTATAAACTGATTCCTTCCTCGACCGAACAATGGCTGACTTCTCCAATACCCAAAATGCTTTCGAAAACTTGGTTCTTAATGACCCAATCCCTGTTGATATTAGTAATACCGTCACACCAATTATTGGTGAGATTCGAAGGGACCGTTCTTTCGTGGTGGTTCAAGTGGAGGACCCTGAGCCTACTGATCCATGGAATCCTCCAATTTCTTCCACTCCTAAACCCTTCTTATGGGGTTTACCATCTGAAATAGTGGTGGTAAAAATGGATGATCCTGCTGGTTACAAAGGTTGGAGCAAATACCGTTCATTGGCTATGAGTAGGTATTTAACTCCCTTTATTAGACGTGATCCTAACATAGTGATACTTGACAGTCTATTTGCCACCTGTCTTACTCCTGCTTTCTTCAAAGTTTCTGAAGAAGAGAGATCAGGCTTCGCTGGCTATGGAGAGCTTAAGCAAAAAAGCTAGTAGCCAATTCATATATTGGTTAAATGAAGTTCGAAAGCCTCATTTTGAAGAAAATTTCGTTGGTCTAGCTAACCTCTCTCTTCGAACTCTTCCAGAAAACCCAGATTGGTTTCAAGAGCTAAAGAATATCAAATTTGATCCTATTATTTATCATGCTGATATCTCTTATTCTCTTTATCCGCAATCTAACTCTATTAAAGCCAAAGAACTGTTGGCTGCATTTGCTTTTTTGGAGATAGGGATTCTTGAAGAAGACATCCCATACAAAAACTTCTTGTGGGCTTGCGAGACTCTTCAATGTACCACCTCTGAGCAAGCTGGTACTTTCATCCATTCTTTCCTAAGTCAACTCCCTCTCCTACGAATGTGGATGAAGAATAACACTGCTGCTTTTGTGTTCAATCAAGACCTTCATGAGTATGAAATACTTCATGATCGAATCACTAGGCTTCATAATAAGATTGAACATCTGAAGGAAGATTCCTTCGACACCTCATCCGGAATTTCTAAAAGGCTTCGAAGCAGATTCAAAAGTTGTCTTAAAAGAAATACCTTCAAGTTGGCTAAATCTGAAGTCAAAGCCAAAAATCTGGTCCTAAAAATCAGACCATTGATTGAGAAGAAACTCAAGTTCGATGAAGAAGAAAGGATTAGGATGAAAGAAAAAGAATTCTTCAACTTTTCCTGGGCAAGATTTCATGCTTTGGTGACTTGGAGTTTTCCTCATTACTTCCAAGTCATCTCTACTCCAACAACTGCTTGATCATCAGTAGATGCTTAGTCCTCCTTTAAATGTAACAAGATCTTCTTAGCAGCATGTAATTTCTCTTTATCAATGTAATTTCAACTTTTCTATGGTTTAATTGGTTCCTTTAAATGCTTTTCGAAGCATTTCAATGCATTTTAAACCAATTCGAACTCACACAGAACAACAATAATGAGGTATCTTTTGTGATATTAAACCAATAAAAAATGGTTCGAACGTATAGTAATTCGAAACGGAAATGAAGCGTTAAACATGGGTAAAATATTCAAATTTGGGCCTGATATAAAATAGGCCCAATTAATTCTCCATGAATACTTGACCCGAAATGCTACCCTGTTTCGTCAGCACATATAAATTTTAGGGCTTGAAACGTCTTCATTACATATTCAAACTTTCTGCGCTTTGTATTCCCTCCTTTGTTCTTACACTCTTGCGATCATGGCTTCTGAAAGTGAGGTATTCAAAGGTACTCCTTCCTTCGTACTTAGGAAGTTGGTGACCAGAGAAGTTCTAAAATCGAAAACCGGTGGTGGTAAATTACAACACCGTGCTTTCATCGAACATTCTACTTTACCTAATACTCAAATCTTAGGGCCTGCATTTCTTGATCTTCCTTTAGATTTTACATCATGTTACCCTATCCTTGAGAAGAGTGACCTTGTGAAAGATAGGCTTCTTAGTTTCTCTAAATGGGCCAAGAAGAATTTTGTTTGCTGGCCAAATTATGATAAAGATTGGGAGGACTGGTCTGTACGTATATTCAAAACCAAAGAGAAAGAGCTAGCAGATGTTGGTTTATCACACATCATTTCCTTGCTCCGAAATGGTATTTTCTGAGAACCCTACACTTATTCACGCCGCCCTAGCCTTCAGGATCCATCATACAATCAAGTTTTTTCAATTCAAGCTGGGAATGATGGCTCCCACAGTTTTAGATGTATCTTTTCTCGTGGGGCTTCCTCCGTATGGTATTTTCTTCGACATTTCCTTATCTACGGAAGTCCCATTTTTAGATGAGATTGAGTATTCTGGGAAAAATGCTTCTTACAGCAAATTTCTAGATACTGAAAGAAAATATTCAGATGAAGTATCTGACAGAGAAATGTTTGCTTACATTTGGTATACCTTGTGCAAAATGATTTTTTGCCATGGTGGTAAGAAGATGATGCTCGAATTTGCACCTTTAGCCTATTCTCTAACAAAAGGTGAAACCACTGATCTGGCCTCTCACTTTTTAGGCTATGTTTACAAAATTGGGTCTGATAATCATGCTAAACCACTTTCATATAACCTGGGAGGTCCCCTCTGGTTTCTACAACTCTGGTTGTTAGCTTATTTCCCAGACCAAGAGGTTGCAGAAAGGTTTCCTATTGATGTATATGGGGACAAATTCACCATTTTAGCTTCAACTCCCCTTACCCTGGTTGGATATCTACAATATTTTCATCAACTGAGGGAAGATAAAGAAGAAGGAGATTTTGTCCCCTTTCGAAACTGGGATATTGGGCCGAAGTGGTTAAGTAGACTTATGACACAAAGAGGTAGTCCCAATTATCGTGAAGCTTGGGCAAGTATACTTCTCCCAAGGGAAATCATCATAGGGGCTTATGTTGGTGGCTGTAGACAAGCTCATGCTGAGGTCTATTGCCCTGCACAGTTTGCTAGACAATTTGGGTTGGTGCAGGCTATCCCTTGTCCTTATCCTGGTGAGATTAATGTTGATCTCTCTATGAGAAATAAGATCGATAAGGTTCACATTGCGGATCTCAATGCAGAATTTAAGAATTCTAGGGCACAATTCCAACCATATATGTTTTCTATTGTTTTAGAACCTCCTCTTCCATCATTCTCTAGATGGTGGCACAACTCCATGGAATTGTATTATAAATCTTCGAATGTCAAAAATTTCATTGAAGACCTTGGAATTGCCATTGAAGAAAAATCTGACTCAATATCAGATGATGGATTTGGAGAAAGTTCAAAAGAACTTTCTCAAGGAATGAACATGTACCAAGAGCTCAATCTCCCGCCTCAATGCCTCACTTGCCTTGAATATCAAACCACTTCGATCCGTACCACAAATGGTCACTAGGTCCAAACAAAGAAAGATCTCCTTCTCCAACAGTGACTCTTGACTTTATGGCTCAATCGACATCCCTTTTCAACATATTTTTTTTTATTTCTTATGATTTTGAGTAATGCAGAGTCTACTCCAAAAAAGAAAACCAGAAAAGAGGCAGAACCTACTCAAACCTCTGCTTATGCAGCTTCGAAGCAAAGCATTAGAAGAGGAGTCACAAAACAAGCACTGGGCCATGATGCCACAAAGTCTTGACAAAGTTTATGAGGCTTCGAAGAGAAGGAGAAAAATTCTGATCGAAGAATCAGAGGAGGAAGAGACAGGGAATGATCCAATTAGTCAACTTGTAAAAGGCAAGCTCTTGTATTCATTAGTTTTACCAAAAACTTTGAACCTCCATATCTCTTAAATTTGTTTACTAATTCCATTTCAGAGAAGAAGGCAACATCTAAGCATACTGTAGCTTCGAAGAATCCTTCCAAACAAAATTCTCCTGAAACTTCACAGCCAATTGACCCTCCTGCTACTGGTGATACTGCAAGATCTTCAACTCCTGACTTTGAACTTACTGCTCAGGATTCTCTTAACAAAGAGCCTCCTCAAAAGCAAGTTTCTTCTACTGAGAAGATGATAGAGCCTACTCAGTCTACTCTAAAGATTGCAGAAACCAGTTTAAGCTTTGGAACAGGCAAAATTACTGAAACTGATATTCCTGTTCGACATATTGATATTTCTGTTCCAAAGGACGACAGGAGTTTATTTCCCGAAATTGCTTTCCAAACTCTTGGTATCAAAACCTTCGATCAGACAAAAATAACAATTGAGGAGACTGTTCTAGGTCAATCTTCAAGATCTGAGATTCAAGAAGAACCAATTTTGTCTGAACAAGTCCCTCCACTTGAGGTATTGTGTCTCTTTATTATTCAAATTTACAGTCATTATACTTATATTCGAAGGATTAGATACAATTATGTTCATGCATTCCTCTTAACAGGAAATTGGTGCATCTGTTAGCACCATTGTTGGTGTGATCTCTCTTCATTGGAGCATTTCAAATTAAAAGTGAGTGATTTACTCAAAAAGAATCACCAATCCTAAAGCTCAATTTCTTTCCCGGAGTCTCCTATTATTCAACTCAAAACTCAACATAGTTCATCTCCTTTTGAGTTGGTCAAACCTACTTTTACTCCAGGAGAGGTTCAGGAATTGAAGGATATCCTCCAACAATTTTTAAATTTGGACTTTGAACAATTGGTTGAAGGGGATTTGAAGGTGTATTTAGAGATTTGTTGTCAAGCAGCTTGGGTACTAAAACCTGCTTCCCAAGATTTACACAAACAACTCTTGACCAAGATCTCTGAGTTTCAAATAAAAGCCTATCAACTCTGTGAAGTTCAAGAGAGACATCTTCAAAGACAAAGTCTGAAGGCGGCATTGTCAACTATGGAAGATGAGGCACGAAGTGTAGTTTCTTCTTATGATCGGGATGCTATCAAGTTGTACCGATTTGCAAAAAGAAGAAGCTCAACTAGAGGCAACATTGTTAAATGTAAAAGGGGAAATTGCTCAAACAACCGCCAATATGCAAGTTTCTCTGAACAAAGCTTCTTCGTTTGTTGCAGACACGAACAATCTTAAAAGCCAATTGCAGCGAACTACAGATCAAGAAGAAATTTACGATTTTGTCTCTGTACCAAAGGTGCTCATATCTTGAGTGACCTAAAAGATACAATTGTATCGATTTTTTGATCGATGAATGAAATGCTTGTGTTATCCCAATTTCATGACCGTTCAATCCGCTTGAAATGTTAATCTCAACAATTGAATTATAAGCCTTAACCACATAACTTACTTGCGATATGATTTATCCTTTCTAAACTAAATCACTTATGTCGATGCTTCAATAGCAATCTTTTATCATATTTTCTAGCTACCCTTAACTTCTGCAATAAAATTTGATTCCAAAACCTGATGAGGCTTTCAATAACTCAAATTCCAGCCCTTTGGGAAGTTTTCGAACCATCAAACTACATCTTCCATGGTTTAAATTCCATTTGGATGATTAGCCAAGAAATTAGCTAGAGCTTGTCCTTTTAATTGATTTCTGAGGAACATACTCTAGGTTAAATTCAATTAAGGACACAATCCATTTCCCAGTTACCGCCACTAAGTACAGGTTGAGACAACATATACTTCATAACATCAGTCTGGGAAATTACATAGGTTACTCTAGGCATCATATAGTACCTGAGTTTCTTCGAAGCAAAAAACAAAGTTAAACATAATTTTTCTACTGCAGAATATCTACTTTCACAATCATTAAGAAACCTACTTAAATAGTAGATAGCTTGTTCTTTGCCTTCTTCATTGTCTTGAGCCAACAGAACTCCTACTGAGTCATAATTTGCTTTGCTAAATACAACTTGACAGCTTTCCTTTTGAAGGTGGAACAAGCACTTTGGTGGATTGATCAAGTATTCCTTGATGGCCTTGAAAGCATCATCATGCTCTTTTGTCCATTCGAAGTCTTCTCCATCCTGTTGTTACTCCAAAAGCACATTTAGCAGGATTCAACTTCAGTTGATAATGTTTCATCTTTGAAAAAGCTATTCTCAAATGTTCTACATGCTCATCAATAGATTTTGATTTGACAATAATGTCATCTATGTAACACTCTAGAAAACCCCAACTATTTCATGGAAAATAGTGTTCATTGCTCTTTGATAAGTAGCACCAAAGATTTTTCACCCAAAAGGCATTTTGACCCATTCGAAGGTCCCAAGATTGCTAGGGGCTCTAAATGCGGTTTTATGAACATCTTCTTCAGCTATACAAATTTGATTATACCCTGAATGTCCATCCATAATAGATATGATTTTATGGCCTGTAGAACTATCCACCAGCATATCTACTACGGGCATTGGGTATTCATCCTTAGGGGTTGCAATATTTAGGTTTCTAAAGTCAATGCAAACCCTAATCTTTCCATTTTTCTTGATAACAGGAACAATATTTGATAGCCATTCCACATATCTTGCTGTTCTAATGAAACCAGCATTTAAAAGATTTTGAATTTCCTTTTTAACCAATAAAATGGTTTCAGGAGACATTTTTCTTGGGAGTTGTTTGAAAGGTTTGAAATTAGATTTAATAGGCAATCTATGTTCAACCAAATCTCTATTCAAACTGTCAATTCTTTATATAACTCCAAGCAAAGCACTCTTTGTTTTCTTTAAGCCTTTGTGATCAACCTTGCCTTGACGACATCAAGCTCTCTCGTTGATTTGAACAGTGTTTGGAACAATCCCTTCTCCCAATTCCACTTCTTCTAAAAGATCTTGAGAATCAACGACCAACAAAGGCCTTTTTGAATTCAAATGGCTTCAACCCCGATCATTTCTCGGCCAATAATTCTTCCCAATCATCTGTTTCAGAATCTCCTCTCTATTTCTAGAGCCATAAACTTAACTAAAGCCAATGAGTTGGCCTCTTCGAACTCTGTCTTGGACTCACATCCAAGCAGCCCTCATCTCGTGAGTTGTCGATTCATAATCAACTGCTTGTTTAAGCTTGGATTTTAACTCGCAATTCTCCAATTTCCAATACATTGGATGGAGGGTGGCAGGTTGTGCAATTTCACTTAGAGGAATGATTTCGAGTTTATACATTTCAAACCTGCACAATTTGTTTGAAATCTTGAAAGGATGTGGGTCTGCTTTCACCTCTTCGACCCCACTTCTTTCCCATTTTCGTACTTCACAATCATCGGGGTTTGGTGCATCGAAGATGGAATACAACCATTGACATGAATCCAATCCCTACCAAGCAAGGCATTGTACTTACTTGTGAATGTATCCACCACAAAAAGGTCATGTCGGTTCCACTTGGCCAACTTTCAAAGGCGTATAGAAACAATTCCTTTAGGACTTTTACTTTCACCAAAAAGCCAACAATAGATGTGCTAGTTGGGATCAATCGAACCTTCTCTTTCCCCAACTTTTTCAAAGTCCTTGAAGGCGAATGTTTCTACCGCTTTGCACCATTATCAACAAAACCCTGTTTAACAAAATCCCATCGAATTCTGCAGAGATGTACAGTGGCTTCAAATGGTGCCTCATATCACTCGAAGGTGATCTGAAAGGGTAAGAAAGATTAGCACAGTTCAAATCAACAATCAAAGGATACTTAGAATCATCTTCAGTTTCTGGAACAAAAATTGCTCTTTCCTTTGATGTTACTTCTGGTTCTTCTACATCATTAACCATGACCGTAAAATCTTCCTCTTCTTCTTCCTTTTGAACCTTCGAAATCAAAGTTTCCCAACCATCATTCCAACCATTGTCATACGTAAGATCATATTCTTCATCACTTGATACATCAATGACCTCCATAGGAGCAACTGTTGGATGTAATGCTCTTGAATCGGTGAGCGATGCAGTCCAAAAGGTCCAAAGTTAGCAAATGAAGGAGAAACCATATTAATCTGAACTTCAGGTAAAGTCCCAAACTGGATGGTCCTTTTTTCTTGCATTGGTAAGTCCGATTCTTCTTCTGTTATGCCCACTTTTTCAGAAGATTCTGTTGCAGAAGTTTCCATGGGAGAGAATGTTTCAACAGGAGATGAATTTATGCCTCCACCTCCTTCCTGTTCCACTATCATGGCTTCTAATAAGCCAGATTGATAGCTTGCCAAGGAATTTGGTGAAGTTGGGCTATTCTGAGGCATGTCATTGTCCATCCTTGCAGCCAAACTTTCCAGTGTTTCTATTTCAGCTTGAGTAAACCCTCTTCGAAGAGATTCCTCAGAGTCTTCTCTTCGAAGTCTGTTAAATCTTGGGTTGACCTTATCATCCCCATTAGGATTTTCCTTAGAGGCATATTCTTCCATTTGGAAACTAGTATACCTCCTTTGCAATTTCCTCTTCTGAGTTCTTGTCAACATAGGAATCATTTGAGGTGTCTTGGTCTTTGGATCTCGAACCACTATCCATTGACCAGCAGGAGTATTTGGAGGCTTGACCATTTTGTTTCCAACCTTAGAAGGAGCTTTGTGTCCCTGGAAGAGTTCTGGTTTAATTTTCTTTAAAAACCAATCAGGAACCTCCTTTACCAAGGAAAATTGTTCACCTTGCCCTTCGTTTTCCCCGGCCCATAGGGGCCTTCCCAGTGTTAACCTTCTTCAAAGGAGGATAATCTCTCTTCGAAGTTGGTGGAACTGGGCTAGAAGGTACATTTCTTTTAGAAACCAACCAAGGCTTCTCATTTCTTCCTTGACTTGGGCTTACCCAGGGTCTTCTTTCATTATTTCGATCTAAGGCTTTTCTTTCCATCCTTTTTGGAAAGAAATCTACCCCCTGTCGATCCAAATCTTTAAAAACCAAATAATTGGCTCTGCATCCCATACATAAACATTCCAAAAAGGAAGCTTCGAGCATAGGAAGATGAGACTCTTGAATCCCTTTTGAGACGAACTCTCTGGTGTATGTCTTGGCTTATTGTTTCTGTAAGCCTCATTTCGAAGTTGACCAACATTTGGCCTTCCTCTACCACTTTGCACAGAATTCATTTCAACATGTACTTGTTTATTCTGCCACACTTCTCGAACAGTTTTAGCCAATGATGTTGGCACATTAGTGTTAGCAAGATTACTTCTTCAATCTTTGGAAATGGATCAAGATATCAATTCCCATAGCCTTTTCTCGAAACATGATCCTTCCCTTCTTGATCTGTTTCTTGAACCCTATCACGGAAAACATTACAATTTTTAGTTGAATGAGTCCAAGAAGCATGCCATTTACAGTAATTCTTCCCTCTAATTTCTTCCAAAGTTGGAAGTCTAACATTATCAGGAAGTTTGATAAACTTTTTCTTCAAAAGGTAATCAAAAATTTCATCTGCTTTGGAAACATCAAATGAATATACTTTACTAATGGCTTTCTTATTATTCCTTGGTGTTATAGAAGAATCCTTTCAACCAAACAATCACACACACAAGGATCATGTTCAATAATTTCAGCAGCATCAATTTCATAAGTGGGCTCTTTGTAATAAGTAGAATAAGAAGAATTGTTCCTATCAACATCTTCTTCTAACAAAGATTCATATCTAGATGCTTTATAGGTTAAATCAACCAAGTCCCTAAATTGGTAGAATCGAACTTCTTTCTAAGTTCTCTACTTAAGCCATCTTGTGCTATTCTAACAAATTCAATTTACGTAATTGAAGTTTGCATTTGTTTCTAGCCCTTTTAAACCTAGTAATGAATTGGGCACCTTTTCATCGTTTTTGTTTTAGCCTTGCTAAATCAAACCATAGTGACTTCGAGCTCGATTAGGTAAAATCATGCATGGAATAATTCTTCCATCCTTTGCCAACTTGGAACCGACTGTGGTAAATTCGAATACCATTCGGCAAGGCGTTCTCAAAGAATTAGAGAATAATTTCAACTTACTGAAGCCATTATTACCTAATTCCTTACACTGAGCAGTAAATCTAGCAATGTGTTCTGTGGTTGATTGTTTCCCATCCCCATGAAACAGTGTAAAATCAGGAATTTTGAACCCCCTAGGGACTTCGAACTGCCTATCTATCCATTCTGATATAAGGTTTTCTATAAGCCTGAGTTTGCACCCCCCGGTTTAGAGGTCCATAAGCTTCCTGCATAAGGCCCAATATTTCATCTCTAAGGGTGGGATTTCCTTTAAAATGCACATTTGAGTTAATGTGTGGTTCCCTATTCACATTTCTTGTCATGTAATCTTCTGGAAAACCATCAAAAGAGTTTTCAAAAGGTTGAGGCTGTCTGTAATCTCCTTCTTGCCTTGTAAAAGGTTCGTAAAGGTGATTCGAATGCACTCTTCCCATTTCTGGTATTCCTGGACGTTTAGGAATTCCAAATTCTACATCAGGCCTCCTTGACCTTTCTCTTTCAATAAAATGATTTCCTGTGGAATGACCATATCCTTCAAACCCATAGTCATTATTTTTATAACCTTTATCCTCATTTACACCATCAAAACTAGGTTCGAATGGGATATGAGTGGTTTGTTTGTATGTTTTCTTAGGCTTGGGGGCTTGAGAGTCATAAACCTTTGCAGGTTCGTACCAAGATTCTGGTATTTCATCTACATTGATAGGCTCTTTTCCAGGTCTTGACTTAAATTTGCTTGTGCTAGCCTCTTCTTTGTCCTTCTCAAATGAAGGCAGAGGATTATTTTTAAGTCCTGATTGCTCTTCTAATTTTTGTAACATAAGCTTCTGGGTTTGAGCCAGTTCCTTAAATGTAGCAATCATTTCAGCAAATTGGCTAGACAACACACTTCCTCCAATATCTGGATTCTTTGGGTCATCAATTTGCACTGTTCTATTGTTCCTAGTGTTCATACGAGAATTTTGGCCAATTCCAACATTTGTATCTTGACCAATACAAGTTTCCTGACCTATTTGGGGTCTTTCGACCTGTTCATTCTCTCTAGGATTAACGTTATTCTCATCCTCTGGCGTTTGGCCAATTTGAGAATCATCTGTTTGCTTCCTAAGTTTTGGAGCCATTCAACACTTTCAGGGGTCCCACTGGGCGTGCCAAAAAATGTTTACTGGTTCTTTTACTTCTTTATGATAAAATAATCGTGTGCGAGCGTGCCAGAGAGAGTTTCAATCTCCTCCCTCAGATTAACTTTGGAAAAACCAAGTCTAATCAGGCGATTGTGTTTTATTGGTTCAACTACCTCAATTAAGAGGATTTTTCTTTATAAGTGAAGAAATGCAAACCAATAACTCAGGAAATTAAAGAAACAATAAAGAAACAAGGTACTTCGATTGATAAATCAAAGATAAACTTACTTCGAAATTGTCTTCAACTTCAAATACAAATGTAACAGAACTTCGAACTGGTGATTGTTACAAGAACAACCGAGAATGAGTGATTGTTTTATGAAAACAATCAAAATTATCCTAACTACTTTCTAATCTACTTCCTAATCTACTTCGAACTGAGTTCGAAATCCTAAACTACTTTGCCAATGAACAAACCAAGCATCATTTTTTGATAGCTGTTTGTTGAAGATTTGTTCGGGGCTTTTCACTCTTCAACTTCTTCTATTTATAGACGCTGCTTGTAGTTTGAACTTCCCGCTCAATGAATTTGAACTTGGCTTGCTTCGAACTCTAACTTCTGTTCTTTGAGTTGGCAGTTTCTTCCTTTCCCCACGTCCCCAATTTGAATTTCTTGATTCTTCCTCCCGAAGTCTTGATTTGAAATCGCATAACCGCGCCAACTAATTCAAATGATCACATGTTAAAAGGATAACTGCTTTTCGAAAAATACTCCACGTACTCTAACTGCTAACAATTCCATTTTATAGATTTACACGTGGAGTTTATCTGTCTAGCAATTAATATCATGGCTTCGAAGTCAGTTTCTATTTCGTCCCTGACTCGTAACTGCCAATAACTGCTAATTTGATTTGAGAAACAATACGATATCGTATTAATTCAAGTCTTCTTCAATAATCCAGTGTATCTTTATTGACAAGTAATTGCCAACGTTTGGCGTTTCTGATTACGTGTCAATCAATTATTGGATTTGTTAATTTTATATGTAAACAGTACGGCAGTCCTGTAATGCAGTACGGGCCGTACGTCAGTCCGAAATTTTCTTGTTGGCCAAGTTTCCAGGCCCCCGAAGTATTTTGACTGGAGGACCGCCCTCCTCCCTTTTTTGACCGAATTGCCTTGCTCCTTGAGCATTTTTGGGCCTATATAAAACCCCATGGAGGAGGAGAAAAACCCAACGAAAAATCCCAGCAAATTCTCCCCAAAGATGTCTTGAAAATCTGTCAAAACACCATGAAATTTTGTTTGTTGATTGACATCTCAAGAAGTTCTAGCTAAACCCACCACAAAGCCTACCAATCTCTCTTAGAAGCCGACCAAACCACCTGAGGCTTCGACTGCGGGCTGTGTTTTAATCTTTCGTCAAAGTCCGAAACTTTGCTGTCAAAGTTGCTTGAAGGTCCAAGGGAAGGTGTGCATCCAAATTCATTAGGAAAATTTTTCCTCCAGAGGTAAAATCTCTTTTTCTTTCTTAATCTGAGGGGAAGCTGTTGGGTTCAAGCTAGTCTCATCATACTAGTTTTGGGCCTAACATGCCATGTAGAAAATCAAGCAAACAAAACAAAATCCCTTCAACGGAAATGCCGCACGGGAGTCCAGCTTCAAGGGCACAAAATTTTCGTACTCTGATTCTCGTGATTTTTCAATATCATAGGGAGGTGAGTATCACGGATTATTCCAAATTGAAAATGCTCATTCAAAATGACGTTGTATATCTTGTTGGATTTTAATATATATAAATAGGTATAATATCTTTTGGAAATCATCTAAGAATGTAAGCTCTACAAGATATATCTCCATGGAGCACATAATAATTTAAACAGGGGGTGCTGAGCAGCCTCGTGCTGCACAGTGCTGTGCGGGTACATTTCGGCGCCGCACCTGCACCGTTCCGATGATCAGAGACGTCCACCGAGTAGAACTCGTCAAGTACTATAAGTGTACGGAAAATCAACTTGATCGAATATCGAACACAAATAAGTTGAAAAAAATGGTTTCAATAGTTTTCATCCAGTGGTTCAAGACATATGTGTTCCAATTTTTTCAACTTATTTTTGTTCCAATGAGGCACTTAACGATATCCGATCAAATTGATTTTTGGTACGTTCGTAGTACTCGACGAGCTCTACGCGGTGGACGTCTCCGATCGCCGAAATGGTGCCGGCGAGGAGCCGAAATGGGCCACACAGCACGCTGCGCAGCACCTCCCCGGTTCCTAATAATTGGCTAGTTAGCCAATTTAAAGGTTGCTCGAAACAAGAGAAAAGGGTGTTAAATTTCTTTAGACGATTCCAACCTAACACCAATTGGCAATAGGTGGAGTAACCTCAAGAATTTATTAACCAGGCTTGGGTGGCTTAGATGAGCAATGTGGGACGAGTCTTTAACACTCCCCCTCACGTGCAGCCCGGATCGATGCACTTGGACATACGAATTAATAAGACTAGGAGATTTGACTCGGACAAAGTAGACTTGACCACGTGAGATGAGGCTACCCAAGACCTAGCACTGATACCATGTTAAATTTCTTAGAGGGTTCCAACCTAAAACCAATTGGCAATAAGTGGAGTAACGTCAAGAATTTATTAATCAGGCTTGAGTAGCTTAGATGAGCAATGTGGGACGAATCTTTAACAAAGGGAATAAATGAAGTATGCAGCAATTATAACTGCCGTATGGCAGTGAGCTATGTAAAAAAAAAAAACAACAACAACTACCCATGCAAAGAAGATAGCCCCTGTATGAGTAATATAACAATTTCCTACTCGAGTGGTTTTTCTCATTAAAGCTTTATTTTAATTTATCAAGTTTCAATTTCTTGCTGTTTATGTGATTAAAAATTAAGCAACAAAGTGATTTTTCAAAATCCCACGAGCATTGAGTAAAAGACCAATTTTTAATTGGGCTAGCGGAATGCCTTAAAAATCTTCCCCACTCGTAACCTAGCTCCCAAATTCGGAATACTCTGTTTTCAATAAACCAATTCCTTTTCCAAAAATTAATGGCACGAGAGTCATTATTCTTCAAATCATTTTAAAAGGTTTCTCGGGGAATAAATCCTTTTTCAAAATAAAAAACCCGGGTGGCAACTCTGAAATCATTTTCAAACAAAATAAATATTTTTCCGTGGCACCATCCACAATAAGCAACTCAACAAGATCAATATAGAGTAATTAAACTAATGAGACAAAACACGCAATATACGTGGAAACTACTTAGGGTACTAACACCCTAAGCATAAAATTACGGCTTTACTCTACTTGTATTTCATAATTCAAAAGGTACAAGAAGTTCAAAGACAAGGAAGTTACCCACAAGCCACTTACTATTCCTAGCTCCAACTCTTGAACTTGCACTTCGTGCTCCTTCTTGAATTCATGAACCCACGAGAATCACCATCTCGACTTCCACATCACAACGGCTCCGGATCATCCGGCCAAGTAGATTAGAAGGCACTCAAACATGATGCATTAAAAAGATTCGATTTTTATGAAGGATTTTGAAAACTAAAATCAATCTAAAGTCAATCCATAGAGAGGAAAACTCTAGATTGAATAAAGATGAAAGAAGCAAGCTCAAATCACCAAGAACATCAAGTTCACACAAAGTTTCTCTCTCTAAAAACGGGGCTGATTTTTCATGAAATGTCTACCCTAAAATGAGAAGAAAAAAGAGAGAGAGAGAGAGCTTATATAGTGCCCCATTTCGTAGGCAACAAGTAGGCCTCTAAAAACATGATACATGTCCACTTAAAAGAGCTGATAGATGTGTGTAGACGCAAGGAAATGCTCCGACAGGATTAAAATACGTGGCACAAGGAGGGTTGTTCAAAAAACATGCGTCTTCAAACGCTTGGAAACGCTTTCAAAAAATCTGAACGGTCAAGATTAAGACACGTGTCAAAAGATGTCTTTCAAAAAACACGCGTCTGTAGACTCTACCAAACGCTAAATGCTTAAAGACAAATACCTTGATCAAAATCATGAAATTTCAAGCATGGATTAATGCACTAGCCTAATATTTAAAGAGAGAACTTAAATTATGACATTTCAAAGCCCCATTTTTTTTTTTTTTGATCGGCAACAAAACTTTATTAATACTCGACAAAGGACACGTCGAGGGGAAGCCAAATACTAAGCACAAAGAAAAGTAAAGGTCGCGAGAGAGAGAGAGAGAGAGAGAGAGAGAGAGAGAGAGAAGGAATGGAGATTTCAACCTACTCAAAGATTTCATCCACAACGATTTCTACCGCCATGGAGATCTTATCCACAGAAGTTTCAGCCTACACTAAGATTTCATCCACAGAGATTTCTACCACCATGGAGATCTCATTCACAGAGATTTTTGCTATCAAACAATCAGAGAGAAGGTAAGCGAAGATTTCAAGGAAGCGGGAGCCAAATAAATCAGAGAGAAGGTAAGCAAACACTTCAATCAAACAATCAGATAGAAGACAACAACTGGGGGAAATATCAAAGAAATCAAAATGATATCAGTGAATATAAAAAATTGTATACTCTCTTTATTGATAATATTCCAGAAAATATGGACAAAATGTGGCTGTTAAGAATCTTTAATGATTATGGAGTTGTTAAAGAAACTTTCTTAACAATCAAGAGGAGTAAAAAGGGAAGCAGATTTGCTTTTGTTAAGTACGATTGTCCAATCTCCTCAGAAATGGCCATATTCAGAGCAATTGGGATGAAATTAGAAGGTCAAAGAATCTTGTGAAGAAGGCAAGATTTGAGGTGGAGAAGAGAGGAACAGAAATCTGGAGAAAAAAGGGTCAAGCAGAGTCTAGTCACCAAGCTGAAGGAAGAAATTATAGATGCAAATCACCATGATATGAAGAAAAAGCCAAACTAGAGGATGAAGAGATAAGTGAAAATATTCTAGTACAGTCTGCAGGTAATGGTTGGCTTTTCAGAAGTGCTATTGGCAAGATAAGGAGACTAATTGTAGCCCAAGAAATGGAAGAACTATTTAACAAGGAAGGGATTAGAGATGTTCAAATAAAACCTATTGGAGGAAGATTTCTCATTCTTACATTATCCAATGAGGAAGCTAGAGATGTAGCAATCAAGGAAAAATGGTTGCATTACTGGTTTGAAGAAATAAAACCATGGAATGGAGAAGCAGCTAAAGACGAGAGATTTGCATGGATCACTTGTTATGGAATGCCCGTAAATGCTTAGTCTACATCAACATTCAGGTCAATTGGTTGCAAATGGGGTCATTTCATTGAACTCTATGATAACACTTTGAGGGAGCAATCATATGAAGAAGGAAGATTCCTTATAGCAACTGAAAATCAAGACCCAATCAAAGGTAAAGTGAAGTTGATAGTTGAAGGAAGTAAATATGTAATAAGAGTTGGTGAAGAAGACTCTTTCAGAATTGTGAAACCAAGAAAGAGGCCTGGTAATGCAGAGTCTGATGGAGAAGATGATGACGAGGATAATGATAGGGATTACAACAAGGATAATGCTGCAAAATTAATGACATGGCCAAGCCTACCAGCAAAACTGCCGACAAAGATGCCAACAAGGACAAAGCAATAATTACCTTGGGTAACTTGAATCAGCATGCTGGAGTAGTTGGACAGGCAGTAATGACAGATATTATTAATGAAGCAATAAAGGAGCAACAGTCCAGAATTCCTATGTCGGCTGAGCTCAATGCTCAAGATAAGGATGAAAGAGTTCATGAGGAAAACTCCAACTCTACTCAGTTCCTAGACTCAATTGTTGAGGATTCTATTGGCCCATTATTGGAGGATGGACAAGTCAGAAAAAACAGCAGTGAGGACAGCTTGAAGGACTCAGCCCATTCAGGAGAAGCCCAAGATTTACCTGATGCTGGATTGGAGGAATTACAAAGGGAGGCAGAAAGAAATTTGGGCTTTATTTCTGGCCCTATTGTTATTGATTCTAATACCAATCTGAGAGCTTCTCAGATTGAAGGCATCAACCTTGAAGTGGAGCTAAATCCAAAGAACTACAGAAAAACTCTAAGAAGTCTGACGTATGAAGCATGTATGAATTCTCAAGAGTGTGCAGAACTACACAACACATTGATTGTTGGGGCTAACGACCAGGAACAAAATGCAGTTCTCGAGGAACTCAATCAGACCAAGACAACTGGGGAAAAACTTGGGATTCAATTTAATTTCACAGATGAAATGATAATGAAGAAGATGATTGAAATTGAAGCAAAAGAGTACTCTTTCCTTCAGAAGAACAGCTCTGCCTCCTGAAACACTGGCAGAAAGTGGGGGATATTCTAGTATTGTCATGTGGATTATCACATGGAATATCAGAGGATTGGGATACTCTGTAAAGAAGAGATTTGTATCCAAGTTAATAAAGGAAAGAGATCCTGAAGTTCTGATGCTATATGAAACAAAGGTGGATAAATTTGAGGAGGACATCATCAAAAGAATGTGTTGAAATGATGACTAATGAGCTAGTTCCGTGGAGCTAGTTCATACCAAAAAAAAAAAGGGGTGTATGTGTGTGTGTGTGTGTGTGTGTGTGTGTCTATGTAGTTTGGGGGTGGTCAGATTGTGGGTAGGAATCCAAGTCTGTGTCTTGTTTCTCTGGAAAGTAAATTAAAGGTTGGGTGGGTCTATGTATTTCATGTTGGGGTCCTAATGGCAGAATGGGCTTGAGTCTATACATACATTTGGCAGGGTTTTGGGGGAGTGAGTCTGCATGTCTGTGTATACGTCTGCTGAAGTCTGCTTTTTGAGTCTCCATCGTAAGGGTTGAGGAGGAGTCTGGATAGGGGGTTCCTTTCTTTTAAGTCTGTACTCAGGAATTTCATCAAGATTTCACCCAGATTTAATGTCACAGAACAAGGTTCAATTTGAAGCAATTTCAACATGTATTGGAGTTTATACTCGGAAGTTCATCAAAACTCCCCTAGGTTTAAAGTCAGAAACCAGAGCAAGGATCAATTTGTAACAATTTTAACATACAGTCAGAGATACAAGTCAGCGATGCGGAGTTGGGAGCAATTTAAGGAGCATTTCGGAGCAATCTTAGCAGATTTCGATTGAAGAAGGAAAACCATTGGGTAAGGATCAATTTGGAGCAATCTCAACAACTATGATTGGGGAAGGAAAACTTTTTGGAATCCCTCAACAATTTCAGAGCAAAAAAGCAATTCAGTGTTTCACGATTCATACCGTTCCAAATCGTCATCATGTGCAAAGGGTTCTCTGATCAACAATACCAAATCAAGGGTTTGAGAGGAAGATCTACTCCCAATATCCATGGAATTTCCAACTGGGGAAGGAAAGCCAACATTTTTCCAGAGAAGCATGCGTTATTGTCTACGGATCGAAGGAAGTTTGGCACTGGGTGAGCTTGGTTAATCGTGTTGCCTTCTTGGCGCTGTAATTTGCTCTCTTTTTTTTTTTTTTTCCTTTTACCTTTCAACTTTTCGTTGGATGGTTTTCCTAGCTTTATTTAGCCATATGTTTTCAGGCTCCTTAAAGTTAGCTCTTTTTCTCGATGTACCTTTTATCGAGTTCTTAATAAATTTCTTTCGCCGATAAAAAAAAAGATATAAACAAAAGCCAAAATTCATTCTGCGAAAAGCTGAAGAAAGAGAGAAGTGTCTAAGAAACAAAAAATGGTAACACAATTAGGCTCAAAGGGACATAGACAGAGTAGATACATGAGCTGGTGAGTACTCCAAGATTTCAGCAATCCAAGGGACAATCCAAAAGATTCAGCAACAGAGAATTAGGTACCATACACCATCCTTGACAGCTACGATAAACATAAGTATAAGCAGCAAAGCATGAGCAGTAAAATCACGTATCACCATAGTTTTAAATAGCGGTATCGGTCACATTATCGGTGTATCAGTATTGGGATATATCGGCGATACATCGCGGCAATCGGATATAGCGGTCGTGAATTTTTAAAATGATTAGCAAATCATAAAAAAAACTACATGATACACATTTTTTTGCCTCATTAGCATAATTACACATTTTCTTCAGTGGAAAGTATCGTTACTTCAATGATACTGCCTAGAACAAAGAAATTACACACACTGAGGTGTGTTTTGGCCTAAAAAGTCACCTGGCTTATTTTTTCGTCTTTATTTGATTTTTTTTCAAATTTATTAGTTTTTCATCAACTTTTTGTGTATTATTAGTTTGTCTCGACTAAATTTAACACTGTCCTATCTCACTATCGACGTTGCGTTAAACCCCGGTTCCGTGGTCTATGCTTCTCTTTCTTCCCGAAATGAAAAGGGCACTAACCAAATCAGGTATCATCCGCTCTATTTTCTTTCTTTGAAACCAATCCACTACTCACAGAACCGGTCTGTCGGTCAACCATGGTGATCTTGTTTGTAAAACCAGTCAATATAGTTACTAGTTTATTAATTTTTTGTTGTCGTCTCGGCCGATACCCTTTGAACCGGATGCCATCTCGGCTGATACACCGATATGTACTGGGAACAGACCGGTTCATGTGTGATTTTAAAGTCACACCGCTATATCGGTGTACATCCGTATCAAAGGCTCCCCTGTACAAATCGGCCGATACGTATCGTATTGGCCGATATTCAAAAGTATGCATATCACAGACCTTGACAACGACATCCATGGCCAAACATAACCAGGTTGGTTTATCCTCTTCAAAAAATCACAGCTACAAGCCTAGATTCTTGAGACTAATAGTAGACAGAACTTCCAAATAACAAGAGAAGCCATTATACTCCTGAGCTGCTAAGATGAAGCCATTATACTCCTGAGCTGCTAAGATGAAGCCATTATACTCCTGAGCAGCAAAAAAGAAAAAATGGCATGATAGGTTTCAAAGCCCAAATTAAGACCCAAAATGCAAATGTTCAATGCATGATTGATTATACCTTCCCGGATAGGCTTCAAAATACTTGGCGCAGTATCAACTTGACAAGGAAGCTTAAATCACTTGAGTGGAGCATCTAGACAAAAACCTTAAAACACTACCTTTCAAACCCCAAATGAAAAATAATTAAGCTAATTACAGACTCCGAAAGGCTTGACATAACCCGGAAAACACCAACACAACTAACACGTAGAGGAAAATGTCCAAACTACGAATAAAATTATCCATCTTTCTTTTCAGCCTTTGGAGCGAATGAAATTCTTCTTTATGCTTTTGCCAACAAGAATATGACATCTTTCCTTTTGAACCTCCGAACCAATTTTCATAATATGCAATTACTGTATTTATTTGCTAGGCTTACCAGACGAAAAAAGGAAAACACACGAAGAGATATAGCACAAACCGGCATTCATTTATTGATATTTGTGAAATCAATGATGGTGTATTTTTGTGTAAACGAATTAACAAATACTAATCTTTTGTTGAGAAAAAAAAATACATACAGTGAACACTTGAATAGACATCCGGAACAAATTATTGTTTCAGCGCCGGCTGATGTTGGTAGAGATTGGTTGACTTTATACAATGATTAGAGTATAGGGGAAGCAAGATATTCCCTTTTAGAATAACAAGACAGATGAAGTATATTGCTAGTTATGGTAAATGCATATTCAAAATCGACGTGTTGGACTGGTAAATGCATATTTTGTTTACTGAAGTATTGTTGTTAATTCCATGATTAGAGGCTTGCATAGATCGTCTTGCGCAAGATGACAGCAACAGTAAGATACAGTGACTACTTTTTTTTTTTTTTGAACGGTAAAAAAGGATTTTGTTAATCTTTGGAAACGGATTACAAAGATTAAAGGGAACCACAAAAACGGCATCACAACACAAAGAAACATCTCAACTAGGTTGGCACCCCTCCAAGCGACAATGATATGCCAACGCGGACCCAAAGGGGAATAACAGGTTAACAAGAAGTCTACCTAGGCACTAATACAACCCCGGCACAGAAACAAGTTTCAACAAAGTGTACACCCACAGCTCTTAACTAGATCAAAACATCTGGACAGAAAAAAATACAACCAGAAAGAACTAGCCACCCACTCCTGAAATCAACCATAGAACAATCCCATAGCAACTTGTGTTGAATCCACCACTCCTGGAAAACAGCAATTGAGACACATCATACCAGCACCCTCCTCACAAGTGTATCAACTCCACAGCAGTAGAAAATAGAATCAAACTCCACAGACTCCACGATAAAGAGCAGCAAGATAAAGGGCAGCAGCACTTTCAAATACAGTGACTACTTGCTTCAAATAGATGGTATATGAAGGAATTTTTTTGAACGGTAACGAAGAAAATTTTATTAAAAAATTAACTGTGTATGAAGGAATATTTTTTGAACGGCGAAGAAGAGAATTTTTTAAAGGATAGTAAGGGAAAAGAGAAGAGAGAGATGACCCTGAAAATCATAAAATAAAGATTATTAGCGTTGTGTCCGTTTGATACATGGACAAAAAAATATATATATTGTATTCTTTTCAGTTCTCGTGTAACGAATGGAGACGCCAACTTTATACGAGTCGAGGAGTATTTTTACTGTTGTGAAATGCTTATCTGGTCTACAGTTTAGTCATTGGAGACCAATATGTAGAAAACACCAATTGTTTTGAAAACCACCCACGTTCAAAACCTCTAAAATCTCTCTCTATCTTTCTCTCGTACTCTCTTCATAACCCCTCCCCCGTCCTCCCTTCCCCCTCTCTGTCTCCTAATTTTATTTTATTTTTTTTAAAAAAAAGAGAGAGAAAATCTATGAAATTAGGATTGAGAGTTTGGAGAGTATATATTGAATGACTGATTGATATTGATTAGCAACATTTGCATAACAATTCACGGCATTTGTTTAAATACTCATAATATCAAGATAAAACTCATAGCATACAAATGGTATGAATTCAAAATCAATGTTATAAATTGATGACCAATATGTTATGAGCAGGAGTGGGAAAGCATCTTTGAATCACGTCGATCTCAAAACTACTAATCTACAAGAGTGGGACCATTGGGAATTCTGAAGGATTATGTGACTAATAAGTCGTACATGCTTCTCCATGTTTGTATATAGACACGAGAAGTCAGTGAGAGCCATAAGGTTAGAGAGGCAAACCCAACTAATCTTCCACCATTTGATGATCCCCACCCAAATGCTCGGAAGCCAAGATTTACACACAAGATGTACAAGGTTTGGCAACTACCTACTCCTCGGAAGCCACACCAGTTTACTATGAATCAATGGAAGAAACTCCCAAAGTCTCTCTCTACAAGTACAGCAGCTAGCTTTTTCTCTCAATGAATATGATGCTCTAACCCTAAATTATGATTAAGAGCCTTAAATAGGTGTTCGCTTCATATCTGACGGTCCTGACCAAGTCGCAATGGTCCTAACCGTTTTTACAGCAACTTCAAAAACCTGCAGTCAGCCCAGACCAAAAGTGTTGAAACTTTAGAAATTTGGTTTTCGCAACCCAACGATATTCATTTATTTCCTAGGCTTACCCGATGAAAAAAGGTAAACACACAGATATTGTGGAGTCTTTATATCCAACTCAAAACCAATTGGCAATGAGTGAAGAAATCCCAGCATATATTAAGTGATCACTCATTCCACTCCTAAGCAATGTGGGACATTTGTTCTTAACATCCCCCTCACCTGCAACCGCATTTGAGGTCTGTCACGTGTGGCCACTTTTTAGGTTCTATCATCGTGCAGCCTTTTTGCTGGTTTGTCATCGTGAGGCGTGGAATTTTTTTTTTTAATGTGGGGTGGAATGGGCACTGCTCTCATACCATGTGGAGTCTTTATATCCAACTCAAAACCAATTGGCAATAAATGTAGAGATCCCAGCATATATTAAGTGATCACTCATTTCACTACTAAGCAATGTGGGACATTTGTTCTTAACAGATATGGCACAAACGGCATTCATGTATTGATATTTAATTG
Organism: Vaccinium myrtillus; assembly: GCA_016920895.1. Classification (NCBI taxonomy): domain Eukaryota; kingdom Viridiplantae; phylum Streptophyta; class Magnoliopsida; order Ericales; family Ericaceae; genus Vaccinium; species Vaccinium myrtillus. The sequence continues at coordinate 3,720 of JADGMU010000478.1, read as the reverse complement.
TGAAATCAATGATAGTACAACTTTAGTGTAAAAGAATTAACAAATCATCTTTTGTTGAGAAAAATTAAAAAAAAATGCATACAGTGAACACTTGAAAAACTTAATTAGACATACTTCAATAGTTTAAAATGACTATCTAAAACTTAGACTCTATACTAGCAATCACATCCTCGTCCATTTGGAAGGCCTTTGCGAGAACATCACTTGGGATTGCCGGTTTCGACCCAAAGACAGCATTTGCAATGGTAATAACACCAGGATTTTGGCTGCTTAAGGATGCAAGGGCTACTGCGCTTCCGTGCCCAACATTTCGCTGAAAATGCACAAGACCCTGTGGGAACACAAATACGTCACCCGTATGAAGCACCTTCTTGATGAGCCGATTTCCGGGAATGGAGGTGACAAATCCTACTTCAAGACTGCCTTTAAGGACCGTCAAAATTTCACTCGCACGAGGATGGGTGTGTGGAGGGTTGACGCCCAATGGTGCGAAGTCAATACGGGCCATGGCGATGCCAAGTGTGTTAAGTCCAGGCAGTTGCGTTGAGAATACAGGAGTCACAGCGACTCCCAAAGCATTTGCTGTATTCCCTGCTATGTTTAGCCCACTGAAGAAGAAATCATTCGCTTCCACGAGATTTGGGTCTTTGCAGACAAACCCATTCACTAAAACTGCAAAGATAAATAATATATTAGAAAATCTAAGACACCATAAGCATAATTAGGCATTTTTTAAAAAATTTCAAACACCATGGAAAACAGAAAGAGTAGTTCTGTATGAATAGAGTACGGTACCAGGACTATTAGGTACTGCGACACAGAAATCTTGAAGAGGACTTGGGTCAGAAGCCAAAGCAACGGAACAAATTATAGCCAAGAGACCCAATAAAAGAACTTGCGAAGCCATTAAATTCAGCTATAAATCTTCTTTGAATTGTTGAAGAATTGATCAAGATGAGACTTGAGAGTTGAGAGATCAAGTGAGTAGGGAAATTTGAGAATGTGAAATGAGTAGCACTCTGGGATGCTTTTATAGATGGGCAAAAGAAAGAGAAAGAGAGTTTAGTTGGCCAAGTCATGCCGTCTTGTCACCAATGCATGAGCCAAGAGATTTAGTCTTTTGTTCTAACGCGTGGAAATGGTAAAATTCTTCATTTTTATAAGAGATTTATATATCCACCTCGATGCCATGGAACAAATTATTGTTCCAGCGCCGGCTGATGTTGGAAGGGATTGGTTGACTTAATTTGTATTTTGTACAATGATTAATGGATAGGGGAAGCAAGATATTCCCTTTTAGAATAACAAGACAGATGAAGTATATTGCTACTTGTGGTAAATGCATGTTCAAAATCAACGTGTTGAATTGGTAAATTCATTTTTTTTTACTGAAGTATGGCTGTTAATTCAATGATTAGATGCTTGCATAGATCGTCTTGCGCAAGATAACAGCAACAGTAAGATACAGTGATTGCTTGCTTTATATATATATATACATGTCGAGGCGGGTACGGGGCGGGGTGAACATACCCTACCCCTACCCTAACCCTGGCGGGTTTTTCAAAATCACCTTCTGCCCCTATCCGTCACCTAAAAAAGTAGAAAAAAATCCTACCCTATAAGAGCGGGTTCAAAGTGGGGCGGGTTAAATTGTCATCCCTAAGTCTGTCATGAAGTCTGTCATGAAATTGATGAGAGGGTCAGGCTTGATGCTCAGTATGGGCCGAACTACAACATCAATAGGACCATCATTCTATATAAAGGGTTGGGCCTAGTGGGCCACTACTAGTTAGTCCAGTTAATTGGATTGCTACTCGCCCAATTGACTATGGTCGTAGTGTCAGATAGTGAAAAATAATATCTCATGAATCGGATAGTCCTGGTGCAAATGGCAAGCCTTTGATCGGACCTAGAAAGTGTGGGCAAGCAGGCTCAGAGACCCCTAGCCGTCGAACCAAATAATGAAGGCCCACTAACCCCTTGCCCATTTAGACATTTACACCCCCCTTGGATGCAGGAGATGATTTTTGGTGGATTTGTAATGACGGTGGATTTGGAGGTGAATTTGTAATGAGGGTGGGCCCACTTCCTAAGAATGGTGGATTTTTATGGTATTTTGAGAATGGGGATTTGGAGGGTGGATAAGAAGGCAAACGACTGAATTGCCCCTAGTTTATTAATTTAATTGACAACATAATTGACAAAATAATATTTCCGGAAAAAGAATTAAAAAATTAGTAAGGCCAATGAGATGCCAAAATGGATATACCAAAAAGTTTGAACTTTATTTTTTTTTATAATATGCATTATTTCTTACCTTTCATTTTGAGAAATTTAAAAAAAAAAAAAAAAAAGAGCCGTCGCAATTAATCATAGCCGTTGGATAGCCTTTGGGAACAACTTATTGCATGGGACATTGATAAACTAGATAATTTCTTCCCTTCCTTCCAGATATTTCTTACTAGAGATTGTCTTCTCCATTTCATTTCCTTGATTTTAACACGATATGCAACAGAGTGACCGAAAAACTCCCAACCGACTGACGACGGGGTTTTGAGTGAAATCCGACGACAGAGTCCGACGTCGGCAACCCAGATCCAACCCCCACCGCCTCCTCCTCTGGTTCATCTATCTCTCTCTCATTTTGCTAGCAAGAAGGCATTTTGATGCCCGGATTTGGAGGGGTATTTTAGTACCAAAAACTCACAAATCCCCCCTGATTTGCTAACGACAGGGGGGGAGGCTGTCGTTACCCAATCCGGGTGCTCCCGGAAATTTCTACTCCCAATAGTAAAAATTTTCTTCCAAATCCGGAAGCTGTTTTGGCATCCCAAACGCCGGAGTAGAGTGGGCCTGGGATTACAAATCTGGGTGTTTGCCTAATTCGGGTACCAAATCCGGCATCCAAATAGAGTGTTAGTGCAATCTTATCAGCATCGAAAAAGGGACATTAATCGAGAGAGTACACCCGCGTTCAATCACAGTCTCCCCCCTCTCCCTGATCCTATCATCTTTGTCCTCTAGCCACCAGTTGCCTCTCATCTACCATTCCTCCTTTGCTGCTCCTCCTCCATCGTATCCACCTTGTAGACCTATGATTCGTAACTAGTTTTTCGCTAGTCGTGGTTGCCGACGGTTGTGTCTTGCGGCTCGTGGGGAATTTAAATAAATAAATAACTGAATTATCACTGCAATGTAATTATATAGGCCTAATGGCGTAGGCCTACAGGAACCCCCATTCCTTATAGGTATAGAGTGTTGATAAAGTTTTGTCTTTAAAGTTAATTGATTAAGTTTAACTGATAAAGGTCAAAAGTGAAATTAACATTTAATGAAGTTTGGAGGTCTATGGGACATTGCGGTGATACTTAAGGGGCTTTTTTGAAATTTTCCCCTTTTTTGGATAGTTTCTTTATTTTGATTTTGAGCTCTGGCATTGGGATCTGATTATTCGCCGTTGTATGCACGCGGTTGGCTTTTGTTTCCATTTTATGGATAGTTTTCTTTATTTTGGAGATTTTTTACTTTTTTTTTATTTTGGAGACTTAGATGGGTGGTTATGCTTCGAGTGGATGCTTTTTCAATGATCTTTCACGTCTGTGTTACATGAGAATAATAAGTGACCAAAAATGGCAATGTCCCCTTCAACGGTTCATGTGTCATTATAGTATTTCTTAGGCAAGCTGCTCTCGCAGTTGTGCATATTTTGTTCCCTTTAGT